>VMDR010021419.1:0-16857 GCA_007922815.1 Macrotus californicus | reverse complement strand
AGTTCCTCTATAAACCCCATCTGCAGAGATGACTTTTAAATCTTTATCTCCAAGCCCTGACATCTCTTCCAAAGCCAGTTCCATGGTTCTGATGGTCTATTGGAATTTTTCAAAATCCCAATTCACAAACCTCTTTGTTAAAACCAAGCCTTACCCACTTCTCCATTCCTTACATCATCAGCAACATTCTTCCAAACCCAAACACCCAGGAGCTCACATGCAGATTGACTCCTCTTGCTCCAGTGTCTTCCCATTCATCAAACCTATTAACCCTACCTCATCACATGCTTTATTCATCCGAACAAAAACATTTAGCATTGAGTCCCTGCTGGAACTGGCCCTAGATCGCTTATTGTCAGTCATTAGGGATGGAGGTACAGCCGTATACTCGCACACACAGATATGCATGAAAAAAATACATGCGTGCTGCCTTTGCTCTTCAGTAGTTTGTAGGCTTATGTGGAAAGAAAAGATGAATCATCAAAGAGTTATTGTGTCAAGTACCATATCCCAAGGAAACACAGGGTGCTGAGGCTGCAAAGCAAAGGAGCACTAACCTAGATTTGGGTGAGTGAAGGCAGACGGAAGTGAACTCCGATCCACGTTTAAAGGCACAGTAAGTGTGTGATTCCATCTGAGCTCACACATGGCAGACAGAAAGCAAACCCAAACTGAACAGAATCCCATTGGGCTCAGGATGGCTTTCACTTGGTCTGCCAAGAGGTAGTCTCTGCACACTGAATGACACAGAAAGCTCGCCCTCTTTCATATGCATTTCTCATGCTCTTTTTGAATGGGTCCAACCTATAGAAGGTAAATTAATCTAATTGAGATTAATCAGCATCTCCGAGCATTGTAAGGTTTGAAAGTCACTTAAAACTTTATTAACCAATGTCACCCCAATAAACACAATAAAACTTTTAAAAAGGAAATAAGGCAGACACAAAAGGACAAATATATAATTCCATTTATATGCAGTACTTAAAATAGGCACCTTCATAACAACAGAAAGTAGAATGGTGGTTCCCACAGGCTGAGGAGACGGAGGCATGGGGAGTTAGCGGTCAGTGGGTGCGGTGTTTCTGTTAGGGAAGATGAAAAAGTTCTGGATATGGGTGGTGGTGATTGTTCTGTAACATTGTGAGTGTACCTAACACCAGGGAAATGGCAAATTTTGTGTTATATGTATTTTACCACAATAAAATGTGTTTTAAAAGCAAAAAAAGAAAAAGAAAATCAATGCAGAGTGATTCTGAAAAATCCTTTACAGGAAGTTGAGAGAGCTTTTTAAATGGCAGGGAGGGGAACTTCGCATGGCTGTGCGTGCTGGTGTTTTGCCAGCTTGCCCTCCGACTTACTCCTCATGTGTTTGCTCTGCTACCTGCTCTGCTCTGTGTCCCCAGAATCTACATTTCTGGGATCCCCCATGCACTCGCCTCTGGTTAGTTGAAGTCCCTGGAAGGCACTGGTGGAAAACAGGAGGGTGCGAGGAAAGGAGAAGCTGGGGTGTTTCTTCCCTCTGTCTGCCTCAGCTGTGACCAACAGCAGCTGCACCCCCTCCTGCCAGAGGCGCCCAGCAGTCCTGCTGGGCAGCAGCTCTCTCCGGGGTTCCCAACCCCACAGTATAATCTTGGATTCTGGGATTAGGTAACACCCCTCCTTCCTGTGGACTTCCGGCACAAGGAACGGGAGCAGCCTCCTGCTCTTGCTAGCCTCTGGTGGTCTCATCATCCTTGGGCTGCCATCCTATGGGTGACCAATTCTATCACAATCTCTTCCACTTGAAGTATTAGAGTGGTGTCTGGTTTCATGACTGGACCCGGAATAATACACCTCACTAACTCATTTTTAAAATTATTTTCAATCATGGCAAAATACACATAACATAAACTTTATCATCTGCATCATATGTAAATGCATAATTCAGTGACACTACGCCCACTCACACGGTTGTGCACCCATCGCCACCCTCCACCCCCAGAACTGTTCTTGCAAAACCGAAACTCTGCACCCACTAACCAATTCCTCATTTTCCCCAGCCCAAGCCCCTCGCAGCTACCATTCTACCTCCTGTCTATAAATGTGACCGTTCCGGGTACCTTACGAAGTGGAATCATACGTTATCTGTTGTTGTTCTGTTACTGGTTTATTTCACTGAATGTCCCCAAGGTTCATCCATGTTGTAGCATGTGTCAAATGTCCTTCCTTTTAAAGAATAAATAGTATTCTATTATATGTATATACCAGATTTTGTTTATTCATTCATCTGCTGATGGGCCCTTAGCTATTGAGAATAATATTGCTAGGAACATGGCATACAAATATCTCTTTGAGTCCCTGATTTTGGTTCTCGGTGGCATATACCCAGAAGTGTAATTGCTGGGTCACATAGCAATTCTATTTTAAAATTCTGGAAGAACCACCAGCTTTCTCCATTGTGGCTGTACCAATTTTACATCCTCACCAAGCAGCCCATGGGGTTCTAATTTCTCCACATCCTTGCTAACACCCGTTATTTTTCTGTCTTTTTGAGCGGGGCCATCCTAAGGGGTGTGAGGGGGTAGCTCCTTGTGGTTTTTAGCTCACTTTAATACCAGAGCAGCCGACTTTCAGTGGCAAAAATCACTGACCCAACCTTGCCTTCTGGTCGTAAACAGGGTTTCTGGCATTAAGCTTACTGCTCTATGTTTCTAGGACAAGTTTAGGAGCCTCACCGGTGCCCAACAATGGAGGGGTTCAGAGTAAGACAACCCTTCTTCCAAGCCCCTCTCAGCCACTCTGTGACCTTGGCCACTTCAGCCCAGCTCTTCCTCTGATCTCAGTGTTTTCATCTTTACGTTGTGAGTAATAACCCCTGCCTTGTGCAGATAGGAGAATTATAATTCCCCTAAATATTGACTTACGTTTCAGATTCTTAGTTTTAAATATTTGATGCTTCATATCTTGCTAGCTTGTTTACATAGTTAAAACTTCATATGCTTTTGTTGACACAGTATCAATAAAAAGAACTGAAAATGTGCACGTTGCTCTCGCTGGTGGCTGAGCTTCACAGAGGTGATTAATTAAGAGCACAAGTCCCCGGTGTCTGTCAGTAGGATTTCAAACTGCAAATCCACCTCCAGGAAATGTGTGACTTTGGAAAGTTACCTACGTTATTAAATTTCTCTCAGCCTCTTTTTTACCATCTGTAAAACAGGTACAGTAGTAGTTCCTATACCTTTGGGTGGTTGTGGAGATTAAATGATAAAGTGACTTCAATCGCTTACTTCCCACATTTATAAATATACATGAAGTATTATTAGGCTCCATTTTAATTTAAAATGTGAATGGACCCACTCTTTTTTTCCCCTAAATCCTTACCCGAGAATATGTTTTTTATTGATTTTAGGGAGAGAGAAAGGAGAACGAGAGAGAGAGAGAAACATCAACGTGAGAGATAAATGCTGATCAGTTGCCTCCTGTATGTGCCCTGACCAGGGATTGAACCTGCAACCTTTTGATGCATGGGTTGACACTCCAGACAACTGAGGCACCCAGCCAGAGCAATAGATCCCCTATTAAAAGATCCCTTGAAATCTTTTCATCCTACAGAAGGGTTTTTAGTTTGATATACTAGGACACATTGGAAAAGAATACTTCTGCCTCTACTAGCAGCCCTCACCGGCCTTTCCCAAACTTCAGTGAAAGAAACTTTGCATCAAGTTAGGTGACCTGCCTTCACAGTGAGGACAAGCTCTGGGTGCCTGGTCTCCTCCTTTCAGTATGCTTGAAGGGTGGAGCTGCATGGCACTGAGCTTTCTGTGTAGTCAGGAGACTAGATTTTGATTGAAAAAACCAAACCAGGGCCAACTATGATCTTCTTACAAGGGCATAATGAGCCAGAGTATAATGAGTCTGACTCATTTACTTGTTCCCGAAGAGAAAATAAAGCATAATATCTACCTCATTCATTCAGCCACTCATCCCACCAATCTTTCCTGAGGACCTGTGCAAGGCCCCCCAAAATACAGTAATGCAAGACACAGAGCCAGCCCTACGAGGAGATGAGGAAACTGCCAATCAGCACAAGATGCTGTGGGAGCCCATGGGGAATCACCGTCAGTCTGAGGGATGTGGGAGGAGGCAGTGGCTGGGCTGAATCTGAAGGATGGGGAGCCATTCACAGGGAAGACTAAAAGGGAGGGAGTGTGCTGTTCAAGGTAGGGAGGATGACAGGTTCAGAGGCGTGGAGGATGAGAGGAACGTGGCACATTGTGGGAACATGTGTGTACAGGAGCGGTGGATGCAGAGCCTGGCTGGATCTCAATCGGAAGGAGTGCAGGTGGTGGACCGTGGGTGTCACGGAGGAATCGTGGTGGTATTTTACATCAGAAATAAGAAGAGGTAGGAGAGTTCTATGACAGGTCTATGGAGAAGAATCAGGCCAACGGGCAAGGAAACCGACTTGTTTACCATAGCCATAACCATAGCAAGAAATAAGGTTTTGAATAAGTGAGTGGCCACAGAAAGGAAGAGAAAGCACTGGATTTTAAATTAGAATGAGGAAGCATGAGCAACAGGACTGGATGAGTCACCAGATGTACCTGTTGCTTCTAAATTAAGAGTTCCAACAACACTGAGCAAACTATAAATATCCTCTGACCACGTGTGAGAACACCAAGCAAAGTTTCCAAAGATGGCCAAAGTAGGAGAAACATCTATGTGCAACGTCGTTGTCAGATTTCAACCAAAGCTGACCTATTTTCCTATCCTCTGTGCACCGGCATATCAGAGGCCAGCAAATTCTATGAAATTCCCGGTGAGGGGAAAAAAGAAGAAACCCATACGTTCAACGTACTGCAAATGTTTGCTTCTGTGTCTACAGCGCCACTCATCCCCAAGGTTCCCCTTGTATCTTTTGTTATGGAACTAAACTTGAACTTTCCTGTGTCAAACATCCAACATCCAAGGACTATACTTGGCATCGTCTTGAAGCAACCCTTTACTAAACCATGTCCAACCAATGAGACTATTTTGGTTCTATGGTTAAGGGCATCCAAGTAAATATGTTCCCTAAACTTCCTCTCCTCCGTTTCAAAAACCCTTCCGATGGTGAAAACGCCCTCACTCAGTACTGGAACTCACTCACAGGGCCAGGCGAGGCTCCTTCCTCTCGTACTAGTTGGAATGCACTGAAGAACAGCTGTTGTACCAAAGGCAGAGATTTGCATTTGACTAGACCTTATGAATGAGACTGACTTCTCCTCAGAGATCAGTGCAAGGTGAGCTACACGAGATATAATTTGCTGAAAATTACACTTCCCAGGTTCCATAGCTAATCACTCGCCGTTTAAGAATAAATGAATTTGGTTTGCAGTGAGAGTGATAACCAAAGCCAATTCCAGAGCGAAGCTTGCCTTCAACATTTCCTTGGCTCAAAGTTTGTGTGTGTGTGTGTGTAAAACAAGGCAACCGTTCTGGAGCATGTAACTGAAAGACACTCACTGTTACGGGGCATTATCGTGTTTTTAGTAATTTCCCATGCCTCAGAAGGCCTTAGTAAGCTGGATGACTGGCTCTTCCCATGGCCAAGTAGTGGCTACATTTTGAGGACACATTGGTAGGCCGGGCCATGAGTGTTAGATGACTAGAATCTGGAGTTGGAACCCACAAAAGGGGATCAGGAGCAAAAGGAAGGGTCAATTCAAGAACGCAACCAGAGAGGAAGTATAAGCTGTTTGTTTCAGTACAGATGTGTGGGCCACAAGTAACAAAAATTTAACTGAAACTATTTTAACAACAAAGGGATTTATTGGTCCATGGAAATAAAATGTCTAGAAATAATATGTTTTCTGGCACACGTTGAACTTGGCTTTGACTTTATTTCACTGCTATTCTCTTAGATCTTTCTCTGTTGTATTATCTTCATCCTCAGGCTGGCTGCACACTTATTAGATTACATTATGCCACATACCCTTCCATGAACCAATCACCATGGTGAACATGATGATCTGACTGATATAAACCAATCCTGTCCTGTCCCTGGATCTGGGGGGCTGGAGGTACAGTCAATCCCACCAAATCACATGCCTGCCCCAACAGAAAAGGAGTAGGAGAGATGCTAGAGAGGCAGAGTGCCCTGTGCGGTGCCCACTGAGTCAGTGGTGAGTAAGAGCAGGAAGGTGAAGGCAGAGAAGAGGGAAGCAAAAGCACTTGAGAATAAAACAGTCCCTACACCAGCGTCCAACTCAATCCATTAGGCACAGGGAACAGTGGAGCAAAGCTAGCGTCACATGGTAGGTGGATTCTATTCTTCCCGCTATAGTGGGTACCTAAGAATAACTCAGGGGGGACCGAAGCCAAGACCTATGTTCATGACAGTCACTTTCAGATTTTAATTATTAAGAAAAGAACAACGATGGTTATAATGCCAGATACCTCATGGCAGTAAATCACCGCTCTAGAAGGAGAAAAAAGAGGTATTCATTCTTTCAAGCAACTAATGGGCTATTTAGTAAATGTCTGCTCTTAAGGACAAAGTAGAACTCTGAAACACTAAGCATTTCATTAAATAAAACAGCTTGTTTCCTAAGAACTGCACTATGTACCGTGACAGGATGTTCTAGGACTGACTGATTCCTTTGATAGGAACAAGAAGTTTACAAGCCAATATTGAACAGGGAAGGGGGAAGGGGCACAGCCTCTGGGAAACTGCATTTTACAATTTACCAAGATTTGAGTATAAATACTCCTTGTTTTATTTCTTGTTTATATCAAGAAAGTCTGTTTGAGAATAAATCAGTACATTTACCTTACGCATACTTGGTAACTAGTAGGTACTGAATACATGTTCGTTGAATTGAAGTATTTATTGAGCACCTAGTAAGTGCTGTGCCAGGCCCTGATGGCAGTTCAGCACATCAGCAATTCCTGGGTACTCACCATTCCTACCTACATGGGTGTGATGCTTAGTTCACACAGGGGGTGGCTGGAGGTGCTGGGCAGGTACCAGGTACCGTCTCTGGGAGGAGCTCCCTGCCTCTTTGCCTCTCAGGTGGGACAGCTCCAAGGCATGTCCCATGCATCTCTCAGAGGCCTTGAGTAGGACCACGCCCCAGCTGCCCGTTGTGCTGACCTGCTCGTTAATGTACACTGCAGTAATTCTCTTCCCTTTCCTTCTCAATTTTCTTTTAATTTTTTTAAATCCTCACCTGATGACATTTTTTTTCATTGCTTTTTAGAGAGAGAGAAGAAGGGAGAGAGGGGAACATCGATTGGCTGCCTCCCTTACACGCCCTGACCAGGAATCAAACCCACAAACTTTTGGTTATGGGATGACCCTCCCAACAACTGAGCCACACCTGCCAGGGCTTGTCTCACTTTTCCATTCTCCTGCTAATGCTTCCTGGGATCCCCTCCTAAACAAACCCTTTTTGCTACACCCTTGTCTCATGATTGGCGTCTAGAGGAAGACAGCCCAGGGCAGTAGCCATCGGATGGCCACCGGAGTTGGCCATCAAGGTGGTACATGTCACTGAACGCTGGATGGCAGGGTGGAATAACAGAGAACAGGAGTTTCATTCCAAGCCTTGAATTCTCATCCCTTAACAGCTGGGTGACCTTGATTGCCTAACCTCTCTGAGCCTCAGTTTCCTCCTCTGTAAAACAGGGATTTAATTTTTGACTAATCCACACCCTGGTTTTCTATACAGTTTGAATGAGGTAGCATCTGTGATGACACTTCGTAGAATTTAGGTACCAGTGCTTCGTATCATCATTGTAACACACGGTGAATGATCCTGGTTAGAATTAGCGGAGACCATGTGTATTTCTTCTCACCATGGAACCCGAGCTTTCAGACTCATGGTAGTGTGTTTATATTACCACTGGGAAAGATATTTTAGTTATGTTGAGCTTATCCATTGATCCTCTTTCTCTTTCTTCATTTAAAGAAAAAGAATTATTTATGCCCTGGCTGGGTGGCTCAGTTGCTTGGAGTGTCATCACGTACACCAAAGAAACTGGCGGCTCGATTCCCGGTCAGGCACATACTTAGGCTGCATGTTCAATCCCCGTCAGGTCGCGCACAGGAGGCAACCCTTCAACGTTTCTCTCTCATATCAGTTTCTCTCTCTCCCTCTCTTCCCCCAACCCCACTTCCTCTCTCTCTAAACAAAGATCAATAAACATGTCCTTGGGTGAGGATTAAAAAAAAAAAAAAGAGACTAGTTCACAGGGTTCTGCTAAGGAATAGCTAATGAATTACAGATACTATAAATGCCAAGCAATGACAACAGGCTTCTCTCAGGGGCCCGATATCACTGAACTTCATCACATCAGTCTCTTCCACTTTCTTTTAACTTGGCATTTAATACCACACCTGATGACATCCCAGTCTCATCTTCAGAGAGTGGTGTAACCGAAGTTAGCACTTTTGTCATTATTCATTGAGCTGAGTTTGAGATTCCTGAGAGGCTTAAAAGCAAGATCAGCTGGATGCAGTCCTAGCAGGTGTTGCAGCTGGAACGTGCTCTTCCAAAATGGCTAATGCGTCTACCTTGACATCTATGTGGAAACTCATCGTCTGCGGCTGCAGTTCCCCCTCCACTGTTTGTTGTTGTTGTTGTTTGTTTGTTTGTGGGGAGTGGTCCCAAGGTAGGGCTTTCAGCTATGAGACTTCCAAGTTGGAAGCAAGATTTCTGCAGCATATGTTTCCACCCCCTTGCTCCAATTGCCAGGCTCTTTATTTCACTTTGTTCGTACCCTGTCTACCTGACAAGGCTCATTTCTGTCTTCTCTTCTTTCCTGAACCTTTCTGGGAGTACTACTATGACTTTTTCCTTCCCTCCAGTAAGAGAGTGATAGAGGCTTGAGATTGCAAGGGACCTGAAGGATTCTCACCTCCAACACTACATCATTTAAATCTGGGCCAACTAGTTGTTCAGCCTGTGCTTGAACAAACTATTACATCATACCCATTGCATCACAGTTATTAAAAATAGTCCAAATTATCTTATAATTTAGCTTCACTCCTCAGTGAAACAGTCATGGGTTTTTCCTTCTTGTCTTCTTTTATCCCTTAACATAGTGCTAAGTGTTTATATTGGATAGAATTGTTTTTGGCCTCTGAAAGTTGGAAGAAGTTGACTTAAACAAATAGGACCCTGTCTTTTCCCATAGCAAGAAGTCTTAGAGATGGGCCATTGTTCTTGCTGGCTCAGTGGGTGACTGATGTTGGGACCACCAAAATCTTTTCTGTGAATCTCTCGCCGCAACAAACGTCAAAGGACACCGTGGTCACATTCAAGGTGGAAGATGGCAGTAGCATCTATAATGTTTTCTCAGGAGAAGAACAGCTTCTCTGGAAAATTTCCATCAGCCTTTTGCTTACATCTCATTGGCTAAAGTGATCATGCCATCACCCTGCACTGCACGATTGCCTGGGGAAGCTGACAGTGGAATTGTCCTGTTTGGCATATCCCAATAACAACCCACCTCCTGAGGCTGGGCTTACTGCCTCTCCCCAAAGGATTGGGGTTCCATAGCCAGGAGGAAAGGGAGAAGGGCTATTAGGTCTGTCCAAGATACAGACCAATAGAGAGAAATGTAATTTGTTGGAATATCTACAGATAAAACAATAGATTCACTTACTTATGAACAATTGTTTATTAAATGCAGCCCATGCACCAGGCAACATGCTATGTGCCGTGGATCCTTAGAGTTCAAGGACTTTCCAATTCCTTTTGAAGGCCCAAAGTGTGTTTGAATTACTCCCCTCCTACCTGAGGGAGAATGCCTTTCCCAGAGACACGCTTTCAGCTGGCTCTGAAACTGAACACAGGCCAATATGATACAAAAGCCAATACTCAAGAGGCAGGTGCTGCTGGAAAGGCAAGTGGTTTATTTTCAGATGCTGGCCACCTGGAAGACGGGGGGACTCATGACTCAAAGCCCATCTCCTGGGAAGATGGGGGACTCTTGTCTCAAAGCGCATCTCCACCTCTCAGTGGAGGCAGAAGTTTTTATGAGGGAGAGGGGAATGGAACAAAGAGATCAAGGGAAGGGGTTCAAGTTCCCTATGTGCAGACAAGCACAGTCCATTCCAAGAAGGCAAGTGATGGCCCGGTGTGGGTCATCCTGGCTTCATATCATCCCAGCTCCATGGTCGAAGGTCAGCAGATCTCCTGCAGCACGGACGCCTCAGGTCAGAGTCTGTGTCTTTTGAAGCCAGTTCCTAGGATTTTTTAAATTTTTTTTACATATGTATTTATTTTAATCTGTATTGTACTTTTTCCATTATCATTTAGTCCCTTATATATACCCCTGCCTCCAGCAATCACCACACTGTTGTCTATGCCTATGAGTCCTTTTTCCTTTTTGCTCAATTCCTCCACCCCCTTGCCTCTCCTATGAGTCTGTCCCCCTTTTCCTTGTTAATTGTTTGTTCATTTTTAGAGAGATGGGGAGGACGGGAGAGAGGGAGAGAAACATCAATGTGCAAGGGACACATTGATTGGTTGCCTCCCGCACACCCGCAACTGAGGACTTGGGCCTCAACCCACATAGCTGCCCCAACCAGGAATTGAACTGGCAACCCTTTCGGTTCACAGGCCGGCACTCAGTCCACTGAGCCACACCAGCCAGGGCTCCAGGATCTGAAGCAAACATGCTGTTCATCTACAATCTACACATCAGTCAGAGTCAGCCCTTACAGAAACAACGTCAAAAGAATGGCGGGTGGATTACAGTTCCCACCGTTACAGCTCTGGCGTGCGGGGCCTGACCTGCCAGGTCTGCTGACTAAGTCATCAGAGTCAAGGTGGTCAACAGAAGTGAGGGAAAGAGAATGGTGAGGGAGGTCTAGGGACCCAGAGAAAAGGGTGCTTATCAGAAGCTCTATCACACCCCTGGCCTGCAGCACCTTTGGGTCTATTTCTCACTACTGCTCTCTCCCTGGTGGCCTACATCCCTGCATTTATCCAATGACTACAATTGTAACCGAAACACAGAGTCACACATTTATGTAAGTACATGTTTATTCCATATTATTCATGAGCATGAAAACACATTCTCTATTATAAACAATTAAAACAATAGAAAAAGGTTACATAAATTATAGTGTAGCCATCAAACTATATTGTTTTTTAAGATAATTTAATGATATGAGGAAATGATTATCATATAATATTAAATGGAAAAGCATATGTCACTGAATGAATATACCAATGATAACATTTCTTTAAAGATTTAATTGATTTATTTTTAGAGAAAGAGAGGGAGAAAAACATCAATGAGTGGTTGCCTCTTGTGTGCCTCCAATAGGGGACCTGGCCTGCAACCCAGGCATGTGCCCCGACTGGGAATCGAACCAGCGTGATCCTTTGGTTCACAGGCTGGTGCTCAATCCAGCCACACCAGCCAGGGCCCAATGATAAAATTTTTATAAAATTGTTCACACACAGAAAAATGACGAAAGGGAGATACACCCAAGTGGAGGGTTATGGATGATTTGTATTTTCTTCTTCCTAAGTTTTTTTTCTCCGAGTGATTAAATAGTACTAATTTTCAATTGTTTAGTGTGCTTCATACATTCATTTCTATAGGTCTTTTTGTTGTTTTGCTGATGTGTGTGTGTATTCTGTCTTATAACATGAGATATCTATAATTAAAATTCCTGGTTCAAATCCCTCTTTTTTAAAAATATTATGTAACCTCACTTATTAAAGAACTTAAGAGAAAAATTGTAAATCCCTATTCATCAACGCCTGCAATGAGATGAGGGAGCCCTGTTTGGAGGTCACAGCCAGTCCCCTGTGCCTGTCCTCAGTAATGCGATAACAGGGGCCAGGGCAGTTCTGCTCCTGGAGTGGCCAGCCGTGGTCTCAGAGCCTCAGCCTCAGGTCAGGAGTACCATTGCCCTTCTGGTCCTCTCTCCTCTGCCCTTCCCACTCACCCTAACATGCAACATTGAGTGAAACAGGTTGGTCTCAAGGTCCTGAAACATTACACAACTGGGCCCCCCCCATTTTCTATTGGGGTTAAGTTTGAGTGTTTTGGCACTGCATTTTTATAAATAAAAGGATAGTGAAATACTTCTGGCCAGTCTCTCTCCTTCACTCTTGCTGTATGCCGGTATCCTAAAATTCCACCTCATTTCATCAAAAAGAACTTGTGATTTTCTGAGTCTGATGTGCATTATGCTGGTGGCCACGATGGAGCAGTCAGAGGTGCAGCAGGCAGACCCAGCGGAACGGCAGCCTAGTTATACAACCTGGGAAGCTGCGGATGGGGTGTTCCCACATGGGTTCATCAGAATCCCCGACGGGTGGAGGGTACCCAGGAATGCGGAAAAGAAGAGCAGAGGACACCAACCTCAGTCAAAGCCCTGGCCCACTGAAGCATCCATGCTAGGGCAGTATGTGGAAGCTGTGTGAAAGTGGCTTGGGATTAGAACTGTTTCCCCTGCAGTAGCCTGATTCCTATACACATTTTATTGACCTGGAAGTACAATTACCGATGGGTTTTCGTTCTTCAGCAATAAGATCCTCATCCAATTTGAATCTCTGCACAATGCCAGCTCAGTTTCTCACTTGGGCATCTTGGAATAATACACATTTGGTGCAATTGGCCAAATCATTTTCATCTTCTCACCAATCATGGCAACCTAATCAATCTTCTGGCCATCTATGTTAATCCCGTAAATGACACAGATAATCTGATTGGCTGCAGGGCGGCCCAGTCACAATTTACATCAGACCATCTGGTGACTCTGTCTCCTCCAAGGGTAGCCCGGAAGGACCATCTGCTTCGATGCTCCGTATGTCCTGCTGAAGAGGTAAAGGTTGAGGCAGACCACATACAAGCAAGTCATTCTCCTCCTGCCTTCGCCTGAACCAAAGAAATCCTGAAATTCACTGTAATTTAGCCACTCACATCCCACAGAGCCTGCTCTGCATTCTCAGTGAACACAACATAATATTCAGAATGCAAATTAAACTTTATGGGTGCCATAACCTCGGCCATTTATTGCAGCAGGTTCGGTAATTGTCTGATGCTCCTAATAAAGCCGAGACTACTTGGGCATTTTTTTTTTAACTTTTGCAGATAGAGCTGCCATGTTGATCGAGCAATCCTGGTGTTTCCTTGCACTATTTCTTTGGCTAATGTATCAGTTAAGCTCCTTCTGCATTCATGCAACCAGAGTAGTCTCAGCTAGAGATGGACAGCAAAATTGGAAAGAAAATATCTTACTATGCTCAAATTCAAGTAGTACTTAAGAAACGAGTAGAGTTATCATTGTGAGGGAAAAAGGGTTTGCACTAACACCCAAGGAGAGTTACAGGGAAAAAAGCATCACTTTAAGACCGACTGATGACTACAAGTTATACTAGAAGGTAAAAGTTGGTTCTTTGAATCATGAAGTCATCTATGATTTACACTAACTTGGAAGAAAATCACCCAACATTAAGATTATTACCAAAGAAAAATGTTAAAGAGCCAGGGCTACTGTTGACTTATGGGACAGCTGTGTGTTAGGTAGAAAAAGGTCCCCATTTTTCTGGGCAGATAAAACTGGTCTTCACTAGGTATGTTCCATTGTGATCTTCTGCTGTGAGGAAGCCACCACCAAAGAAAAGGTCCCAGGACAGCAAACCACCCCCTATATTTTAATGACATGTCAATATGGGGGGTGCAATGTCCTGGGGTATAGGCTCCCCCAAGGAAGATAACAGGCAGAAACTTGGATGGAGTTCAAAGGAGAGTTTGGGGATTAGAATAAAAACAGAACTCCCAGCATGTGTTTGGGGACATCCTGGGTTACAGGTGGCCTTTTGCTCCTCCCCTGTCCCAGTGGGCTGCCAGTACAAATACATCAGAGTGGGTTCATTGTTGTTTGCCTCCTCTACCCAGTGCCATGGCCATGAGAACTCTGTCCGAAACCACGACACTGGAGAGCTTGCTCCTTTGGCCATGCTTCTGGGCCGAGCTGGCGGTGCAGCAGTCTGAGGTGGGCTTCCTGCTAGCTACTTGTGGGCTGGGGAAAAGAAGTGAATGTTTGGAACAGGTACGGGCCGAACAACCAATACAACCGGTATTCTGCCAGAGAAGCACGGTGGGTTGCATGAGAGGCCCCAAGGCTTTACCTCTCCCTTTGTCCTATGAGTTTGTCATTTCTTTTTTTTTTAAGATTTTATTTAGTTATTTTTTAAGAGGGGAAGGGAGGGAGAAAGAGAGGGAGAGAAACATCAATGTGTGGTTGCCTCTCATGTGTCCCCAAGTGGGGACCTGGCCCACAAGCCAGGCATGTGCCCTGACAGGGAATTGAACCAGTGACCCTTTGGTTCACAGGCTGGCACTCAATCGCCACGCCAGCCAGGACTGAACTTGTCATTCCTCTCACTGAAGAGACAGAGTCTGTTTCTCCACCTTTGTGTCCATGCTCAGCCATGGAACTTGTTTTGGCCAAACAGAATGAGATGGAAACAACAGGATGCCTATTTGAAGCTACCCTTGCATGCTCCTGCTTGCTCTGTGGCACTGGGCCATCATGGTGATGAGAACGTGCACACACTAGTCCTCTGCCCATGAGTGGATTGGAGACAAGGAGTAGAGCTGTCACAGCCAAGATCAGAGCTCCCAGACAACTGTAAGACGTCTGTGTGAGCCTGGTAGAGGTCAAGCAACCCATAAATGTGTGCATTATATGAATAAATAGGGTTGTAAACCACTGAGTTTGGAGGTAATTTGTTACATAGCAATAGCTAACTGATATATAAGACAGAGCCTGGAGCCTCAGCGTTCAAGTTTATGGACCTCTTCACAATCAGTTTCCAGTAACCTGCAGCAACTCCTAGTCACTGTTCTCTGTTCCCAGTTCCAATTCATGAGAGGGACAAATAGCCACAGAAGTTGCAGTAGAATCACAGGGAACATAAATTCCCTTATGTTCAAGGGACCAGAAAACCTCTCCAAAGCTGGCTGCCACAGCTGGGCCATCTTCCCAGGTCATACACTGTGAGTGATTCCTGCTTCGACCTCCATCTACTTGCACTGCTGATCATTAAACCAATCGTTCACTTCCAAATGCAACGTCAGCGACCAAGAAAAGCACGTGGTAATAAGAACAAAATGCTGTCCTCATTCCCACTGCTGTTCACCCATTCCTGGAATTTCTTATAACCCACGTGTTCCCGTTGGCATGGAAATGTGGCATCAATGAATCACGGCAAAATATGATCACTGGGCACCTATGTCTTCTTAAAAAAGGTTGTTTCCTTGGGCCAGCTGGGCTCTGGTGCTCTCTGCCCAGAAAGGCAGCTGCCCTGCGCCCTCTGCACATCATACTCTGTGTGAGCAAACTTGAGCCCTGCCTGGTGGGTTCTGTGGGCTCCGTCACAGGCTTCATTTTAAAGCCTTATCACAGCCTCTAAAAATCCAAGTAAATTACTTCTACCAAGTTCTGTGAAATAGGGACACTATTTTTTGTTTACTCTTTCCAGAAACTTAATGATTTTCCTTGTAGAAAAGGGTCTATTTATGCTACCTCTTTATTCTTTCCTTACATTGTGTTATGAGATCTTGAAGTAATACCTGAAAACCAGCTTTCCTGGAGCTTGGGATAAAATGTACCACACTATATTTTTGGAGATCACCTCTTTTTAAAATATAGAATTAATTTTGGCCTCTGTACCACTTTAAATAACAACACTTTTTTATATGAATGAATGAATATGTCCAAACAACTCCAGAGTGCACCAAATTGTAAAGTTCGTTTATACCAGATTTTTATTTATCCTTCTACAAACTGGGAAGAAAACACATAGACTGTCTTACCTAAGCTGTTCAGTCCGCAGCTCTTGAAAAGTTACACTGCTTTTCCTACAATGGATTCTCCCTAACCCACCCGATTTTGGGAGCACATAACAACTCATGCAGAAGTTGTCTGTACATTCTACACCAGCTGGGGCCTGGCCATATCCACCCACTGCAGTGTGCACAGCAGGCCAGGAGCGTGGGGGATGACCATCCTCCAGAGGCTGACCTTACCCAATGATCAGTGGGCACCAATAGGCAAATACCCCAGCTTCCTCACCCCCGGGTGGGATAGCTCAGAGGTGTGTGCCCTACAGAGTTACCCCAGCACCACTGAGCTCCAGCTGGGAGCTGGCTGACAGCACAGCGCCAATGAAGGCCAGCCATTCCCTGTCTCACTTCTCACCTCGCTGCTGTGTTGTCTGGCATCACCTCGCAAGTAAACCATTTGAGCCCTAATCTTGTCTGCTTCTGGGGGAAACCCAAACTATGACAGTCAGCAATACAAATGCACTAGTTTTAAAAAAAGGTGCTTTTAAACTTATTCATCTGCAATAAGAATACTACAAAAGCATGCACCAAGCAAATTCAAGAAATTTCAACTTATTCCACTTTGTGTAGAATTTGTTTGGGGCTTTAGATATTTAATGATTTTAGAAGAACTTTTTACAACTTTTTGAAATCTTTGGCTCACCAATGCTGTCAAACTGTGACCATTTCTATTCTTTATTTCTATCTCATTTGAGACAGGGACAATGGCTTTGACCTTACTTAGGGTGACTTGAAGTCTGTGGGCTCCAAACTAACTTTGTCTCCCTCATCCCAAGATCCACTCAGTGCCAGCAAGACATGACTTTCCAGTTCACATCAAAATATCTTGGAAAAAGCTTATTAAAAAGCTTATAAAAATGTTCAGAAAAGATGGTGGTGTTTGCAATGGCTCTGAGAATATAAGTGGATCAAGAACATAAAAACTGAGTTTCCCTTGAAATATGGAATTTCTGGAGGAAAGAAGTCCTCAGGAGGAAGCATTTATGAGGATTTACTATTTTGCTTTATTTGTTT
>VMDR010021418.1:0-16855 GCA_007922815.1 Macrotus californicus | reverse complement strand
AATGTGTTTGTTTCCAGTTTTTCAGCACAGCAAAAATGCTGTACTCATATAGTTGTGATTTATTAACTGTCTTCAGTTAAACACCCACGCTATATTTAATGCCACCTCCCATACCCCAGGTGGTATCTGGTGGTAACTCGCCATATGTCAGACCCCAAAATCTCATGCCTTCAGGAACAATCAGTGGATGAAAGCAGAGGGAAAGAAAGTAGGACCTCCCCTCGGTAACTTCTGGGTCCTACTGAGATGCTAGTTCTTCTTTTCTTCCAGGCACTGTTTCCTCAGCAGGCCTGTGGCTGACATAGGGGCAGTGGGTGAGCTGCTCATTAAGGTCCCCATAGGAGGTACAGGGCTCCCTCTTTCCATGAGACTATTACACTTATTATTTATTTGAAAAAGGAAATAACAAAGTTTAATTGATCTCTATTTCAAAGTGAATATAATTTTAAATTTCTCATAAAATGTATCTTTAGTATAAATCGATGTTATATGATTTGTAAATCATACACAGTCTGGGCTGGTCTATGTAAGTAGTTCTAGAGAAGCGTGTGAAGATTTGATGTCACTGAGTGGTTAGCTTTCCACAAGAAAAAGTTTGTTTTATAACCTCAACTAATCACAAGGGGTATCTGGAAAAAAAAAAAAAAAGATGGCTCAGAGCTGACTCAGTTGCTTTCCTGAAATCAGCTCACTACCCTTGTCGGATCTATGGCAGAAGGGCATCTTCCATCATCCTGCTATTCCCTGCAAAGGAAAGCCCAGCATATATTAATACTATGACATATTACTATCATATACAGTACATGTAATATGAATATATTATTAAAATAATAAAGACATTTTATGAGGTTTAACAAATTTAAATGGCTTTACATATGGCTTATTTTTTTAATTGGATAATATTTTGTGGATAAATTTTTTATTTCATAGTGATTTCTTTATACAAATCAAAACACAAGTATTTCAAAATTTATGAAGTAAAAAATCATTTCCTAAGTTTGCATCCTGCTTTCTAAAATGCTGATATCTAACTTTCAAATAAACCCAAATTTTATATGGCAAGAAGTCAGACTACATCTTAAGGAATAATCAAAAATAGCGTGATTATGTCTATAAAATGGGAATAATAATAGTTGTTATACCATGAACATAAAGCATTTAGCAAAGTTCCTGGTATGTTGGAAGCACTCAATAAAAGTAACTATGATTGTTATTATTCTATCATTTATTTTCTTTCTATAGCTAAAAACTACAATAGTTGTATTAAAATTAGCATTAATGATTATCATGTTCACATGAGATAGTTTATAGATCAGGTTTTATTGGTGCCATTATTCCTGATTTGTCATTCAGGTTAATTAGCCTACAAGTAGAAAAATACATATAAAATTGCTTCTGACTTCCAGCCAAGATGGAGGCATAGGTAGACATACTATGCCTCCTCGCACAACCAAAAGAAGAACAACAACAAATTTAAAAACAAAAAACAACTAGAACTGACAAAAAATTGAACTGTATGAAAATCTGACAACCAAGGAGTTAAAGAAGAAACATTCACCCAGACCAGTAGGAGGGGCAGAGACAGGCAGCGGGGTGGAGACAACTGGAGGCAAGGCAAGGCCACTGATTATGGACTGGGTGGTCCCACACCCACATGTGGATAAACCAGGAGGAACAATTGGGTAGCCAGACAGACCACACAACCCAGGGTCCCAGTGGGGAAATAAAACCTCAAAGCCTCTGATTGAAAACTCCTGTGGGGGTTGAGGTGGCAGCAGCGGGACAAACTTCCAAACTCACAGGAGAGCTCGTTGGAGAGAACCACAGGGTCCTAGAGTGTACACAAGCCCACCCACCCAGGAATCAGCACCAGAAGGGCCCAATTTGACTGTGGGTAGCAGGAGAGGTGACTGAAAACTGGCAGAGAGAGGAGTAAGCGGCATTGTTCCCTCTTGGACCCCTCCCCCACATACAGCGTCACAACGCAGCGATGTGGCTATCTTGCCCTGGTGAATACCCAAGGCTCTGACCCTTACTACATAACAGACATGCCGAGACAGAAAAAAAAAAAAATGGCCCAAATGAAATAACAGTTCAAAGATCCAGAAAAAATACAACTAAGCGACGAAGAGATAGCCAACCTATCAGAGGCACAGCTTAAACCACTGGTAATCAGGATGCTGCAGGAACTCACTGGGTACTTCAACAGCATAAAAAAGACATAATGTATTGAAGGATACATTATGTGAAATAAGGAAAAATCTACAGGGAATCAACAGTGACAGGAAAGAAACTAGGACTCAGATCAACGGTGTGGACCAGAAGGAAGACAGAAACATTCAACCAGAACAGAATGAAGAAACAAGAATTCAAAAAATTGAGGAGAGGCTTAGGAACCTCTAGGACATCTTTAAATATTCCAACATCCAAATCATAGGGGTGCCAGAAGGAGAAGAAGCACAAGAAATTGAAAACTTATTTGGAAAAATAATGAAGAACTTCCCCAATCTGGCAAAGGAAATAGACTTCTGGGAAGTCCAGGAAGCCCAGAGAGTCCCAAAGAAGTTGGACCCAAGGAGGAACACACCAAGGCACATCATAATTATGTTACCTAAGATCAAAGATAAGGAGAGAATATTCAAAGCAGCAAGAGAAGAAGAGACATTAACCTACAAAGGAGTTTCCATTAGGCTATCAGCTGATTTCTCAAAAGAAACCTTGCAGGCAAGAAGGCACTGGAAAGAAGTATTCAAAGTCATGAAAGGCAAGGACCTACATCCAAGATTACTGTATCCAGCAAAGCTGTCACTTAGAATGGAAGGACAGATAAAGTGCTTCCCAGATAAGGTCAAGTTCAAGGAGTTCATCATCACCAAGCCCTTATTATATGAAATGTTAAAGGGACTTATGTAAGAAAAAGAAGATAAAAAATATGAACAATAAAATGACAACAAACTCACAGCTATTAACAACTGAACCTGAAACAAAAAACAACAACAAACTAAGCAAACAACTAGAACAGGAACAGAATCACAGAACTAGAGATCACATGGAGGGTTATCAGTGAGGGAATGAGGGGGGGGAAGGTACAGAGAATAAGTAGCATAAATGGCAGGTAGAGAATAGACAGGGGGAGGTTAAGAATAATGTAGGAAATGTAGAAGCCAAAGAACTTATATGTACGACCCATGGACATGAACTAAAGGGGGGAATGTGGGTGGAAGGGGTTGTACAGGGTAGAGGGGAATAAAGAGGGGGAAATAGGACACCTGTAATAGCATAATCAATAAAATATATTTTTTAAAAAATAATAAATAAATAAATAAATAAATAAAATAAAATTGCTTCTGTATTTAGGTCCAGGTTATATACAGCATAAAATCTTATATGTGACCTTCAGTTTTGTGTGAACCAAATTAAACAAATAAATCGACCACTATTATTAGTGGGGAAACTAATGGATAAAAGAAGATAATTATATATTACCATTGTATAGACTCTTAAATAATATTTTAGAAAATAGTGTCCAATCCATTCCACAAACATATTTTAAATACACATTTTATAACTCACCCTTTAAATAAAACATTTTATGAAAAATTTCTGGAATTTCACTGAGGATTTTATTTAACCAAGTTTTAGACCTTTGCTTAGTATATTAAACATCCTTTACAATCCTTGTACTCACACCAAATTCTTCCAGTCTCTTAGTGTAGTAGATACTATTCCCCCTTATGGCACCAAAATTCCAAAGTAGAAAAACAAATATTAAACACTGAGACGAAAGTCAAGTCAGATCATTTTCCTATTCCCAAGCCTCTGGTGTGACCTCTATGTTGAGTGGTCACTTGTACTTCAAAGTCTGTTCTGTTGTACAACAATCTAGAGGAAATGGCAGGTCCTTCCTCCAAGGTGAATATTTCTCAGAGGATAACTGGGGTTAACAGTTTTAACTGGAAATTGATAATCACTCTTGAAGTTGAAGATAAATTACTGATAACAAATTATCATTTATGAATAATAACTTTCTCTGTAACATTAACAAAAGTGCCTTGATTTGTGTAGCTTTCATGTATATTAATGTTGAAGGATGCTCTAAGACTGGTTGAAGCAGAAGAAATAATAGAAAGCAGGGCTCTGAAAAGAGGAAATTAAGAGAGAATGAGGAATAAGCATGGGAAGTTGATTTGAAAGCCTGATGGAGAAGGTCTTCATGTGATGGAGGGGACAAAACTTACCCATATGAAGGCCTGAACCCGCATAGAAAGGGAAGAAGGGGAAACAGAATTTTCACAAACACAGTGTGAGTATGTGAGGGAGAGTACAAGGGATATTACAAAGCAAGGACATCGGAATACCATTGGCTTGGCCAAGAATGGAGAGCCACAAATGGACAATGTTATGGCCTCATAGAATAATACATTGTTAGCTAAATTACTTGCTCTAGCAATCACCAGATAGAAGTTGGAAACAAAGCACAGTCGTTGCTATTATCCACACTTACATTCTAATTAACAGAATTATATATAATGTTTGGGCTCATTCCTCTTTATCTGTGGGTGTGAAAGGAGTAAAGGGAGCTCATCTGCTTGTGCCCAGTGTATGAAAAAGAACATTTGGAAAAACAACAAATCAAAGTGATAAAACACCATGACTCATCTCAGCACATATTCTCAGACCTAACAAGCAAAAGATGACCTAGATGGCCAGCTTGGTTTAAAACACCGAGTGCCTACCTTCAGTCTGGATAAACAAATTTTCAGGAGTGGCTTCTTCCAAAAAATGGCTTCCCCAGAAGAGAGCACAAGAATGTTAGCACACCAGGTCTTGGGTGAGATTTCACTCACATCCCTGCTCCCTATGCATTCACAGAAAGTCCCCGCTCTCAGACAAATGAGAAGCAGCTGGGCATCATTCAGCACAGGACACATGCACACCACACACTACTCTGTAAGTAGCCTCCCTCTATCCCTTGGAATAACAGACAGAATTGATGAGTAATGAGCTGCTGGTGTTCTGAAAAGCCCCACATCTGGAGGTGCCAGAGGCATGAGGAGACAAGAGAAATCATGAGCTCTTACATAATAGGTATCTTGGGAAATAACTCAGTACAGGTAATGTTCTATATTCTAGGGAGTTATGTAGCACAATGCTGTGACTTGTCTGTGAATTTATATATCTGAATTAATAAACTACATGATCTTGAGAAAAATTTCCTGGGTTTCGGCTTTCTTATCTTCCATTGAAAGGGATTGGAGTCAAGCATCCCTTAGCATCCACCAGTATCTAAAAGTGCTATGGTAAAACAATTTTTTCACAGTAACTCATGAACTCAGAAGATGGTCCAAAACTTGAACCTTAGTTCCCCTTTCCTGGATTAGTTTAACCCTATAAGGCAGCAATTTTCAACCAGTGTGCCATGGCACACTGGTGTGCCACAAGAATTTTTAAAACATGCAATACCTATTTAGTCAGGGGCACTGATCTCTTTCCCTTAGATTGTCAAACTAATAAAATGACAACAGTTAACACAACAATAGCCATCTGGTGTGAATGAATTAAAATTATACATATTTTTTGTCATATCAGCAAAAAATTTTTTTTGACGTGCCAAAGAATTTTAGTAATTAGTTTACGTGTGCCATGAGATGAAAAAGGTTGAAAACCATTGCTGTAAGCCTATTGGTAGTTCTATGAAGTAGGGATCAAATGCGAGGAATGCCTTGCTCCAGTGACCAGTTTAATTCACCTGCCCCCAGTCCCTCATCCTCATGGCGCAGTCATATGCATTATAAATATCATATCATAATAAATATCAGATTATGTGTTAACAGTAGCATTACTCAGGAAATACATTGTCATCAATATGTACTTGACACTTCAAGATCAGGCAAAATGGACTATGCAACCTGTTTCCACAGTTCTAATCAAACGAGGTCCCTCCTAGGAAATCCTATCAAGCTTCTGAGGAAGAAGAATGTGGACTTTTTTAAAAAAAAAAGAACTGCTAGGTCTGCCAACCTTTCAGAAGCCAATAGACATATTTGAGAACAATAGCAGGAAGAGAAAAGAATGCATTCTCAAAAACATCACATGTGTTTTGACTCTTCTATTTTTCAAAATGAAGTGGCCTTATTTTTCCTCTGATTCTAAAGATTTTTAACACATATTGTTGAATTGCTTTTCAGGAAGCTTGTCCTAGTGAATTTTCCCACCAGCAGTATACAGAATGGAGCAAGACTGGGTTTATAGTTGTGAGTATGCAAAACACAGTTTTCTCCTGTATTATTATTTATTAATTATTGTCTTATTTTCCATACTGCAACAACAAACCTGCTTTGCCCCACTCCTGTATAGCGTCCATTTCCTCACACTCCCGCCACACTGGGTACTAAATTCTTTGGGGTCTTTGTCAATGTCTTGGTTGAAATAATACTATCATCTTTTAATTTAACATTTTAATTATCAGTGAGGTTAGTTTTTCTGCTTGCTTATTACAAATATTTATGTCATTTGTCCACTTTTCTACTGTGTCTTTTTTGCTTTGCTCATTTGGAAAGAGCTATTTATCTTAAGGATATCTGATTATTTTTGTCACAAATATCTTTGTCCAGATTGGTGTTTTAACTTTGTTCATGAGATTTTCTTCTGTGTAAATTGTTCATTCAGTTTTTATGAAGTCAGTATTTCATAGCATCAAATAGTTTAGTCTTTTGTGTTACTGCTTTTTTGTCTTGCTCTCTATATATATACAGAGAGAGAGAGAGAGAGAGAGAAAATTTCACTTTCATTTTTTCCACTTTAATTTCTGGTGCATCCAGTATGTATTTTGGTATAAGGTATAATGTAGAGAGTGTACTTCATTTGTTTCCAGTTCCTTCAACACAATTAATTGAAAAACCCATGTTTTCACCTCTGATTTGAAATGTCTCTGCTTCCTACACTAAATATTAATATGTAGGTGTCTATTTTTCTGGACGGCCTACAGGTTTTTCTGGATCTCCGCATCTGATGTGAGCTGATTCTGACGCCGTTAACAGAGTGTTTCAGCGAGTGTGGTTTCAATTTTTTTAAACATGTGGTAAGGCCACGCTTCCAACTTGTGCTTCAAGACTTTCCTGGCTGTTCACACAGGTCTCTTGCTCCAGCAGCGATTGGGCACTTGAACTACAGTGTTGAATATATATAAGTATTTTTTGAAGTGCACAAACTTGTCAAAGTCCTAAAGCATATAATTTTATAGGAAGTATTTATCAGCCCCTTTTAGACAAATTAAGAGTGGTCACTATTCTGAAAGAATACTCAGAGTACCGGTGATGTTGAGGATCAGGAATTTTCTAACCCACAAGATATATGTTTGGCTGGCTTGTTATGGCCACGACAGATTTAAGTATGATGAAAATATATGTATATAGTGCATCCTCTTCATCACAGTATTCTTACAAACATTAAAATTTTCATGTAAGTGGAAAGAATACAACTCAAAAGTTCCTCACCATTTTTAAAACTATGTGGACTTGTTGCAACAACTCAAGATACTCTAGCCTTTCAATCACTTCATTTCAACTACATTCCCTTAGACCTTGTTTGTCCGTCTCTATCTCAATTTCCGCTTCTACAGGCCCCCTTTCCCACAGTAAGAGTCCCTTCACGCCAACCATTATCTGTGAACCAATCACTGACAACCCAAAACCAGGTGAGTGCTCCCACAATACCATGTGTTCACTAGTCACATGGTATTGAAATTGCTATTGTTTTTTTTAACCTGTAACCCCTGTTAGAAAGTAGAGATAGTATAATACTAACAATTGTATCCCAATCCCTAGCTCACTGTCTAACACACCTGGATCTCACTAAATATTTAGTGAATGGGTCAATGCCGTATACTAAATGTGAAGCAGAAGGGCCACACAGAGCTCTAGTCTAATACTCTGGGGTTTAGCGTCATCTCCACTGGTTGGACATTGCATTACAATTTTGGCATCTCACTCAGAGTCTGTAGAACTGCTCTTCCTTCAGAACTATCTTGCCTCTGAGTTCCACCTCCCCGCTCTCCTCCCTGGTCTTGCTGACTGGCTTGCCTGAATGCTGACTCCCTGCCTGTGTCAAAACACTGCCATGCTCCATCTGCCTGGCAAGACATTCCAGAACCTCTTGTTAGACTCTCAGATGCCAGCTGCTAACTTGGACCACTCTTTGACACCTAATGTCATACTATTTGAGTCCTGTGTTCTAACTGCTCCCAGATCAGCACCAGCCCAGCCCCTCTTCCAGCTACACAAATGGGCCTTGACTAATTGAACCCAGCATGTTCTTCAAGATGAGCAGACTAGGCGGATCTCACTCTATAAACTGTTGCTTCCACACAGCTCAAATCCCTTCAAATCTTCACACAACAGTAGCTGAAGTCCAACTACTATGAACGTGTCTGGGAACAGAAATTGACATAATAATCCAAATATAAATCAAAGTGTAGGATTTTAAGCATACATTCATACTATGTGGAAGAACTAGTTTTTTCTCTAATCTCTCAAAAGCACAAAATTCTTCACTTTCCGAGAAACCACAGTCACTTTCATCTGGCTTTCCCCCTTGTCCTCTCCTCTGTGTGAGCTCAGCACTTCACATGTTCGTTTTGGTGAGATTCCATTGTAATACATCACCAGGAACACATGTGCTCCACTGGGACCTGATTCCCTGGAAGATGTGAATGGTGATGTAAATAACAGCATCATTGGAATTTGGAGGAACTGATGCAGGAAAGAAAGTGAAATAAGGCAAAAATCAAGCAACTATAATCAACATTTCCTTTGGGGGGGTAACTTGGGTAGTATTGATGCTGATCGGAAACTTCAATGTTATCCATCAGCTGGAGCTGTCAGCAGAAACATTCATTAAATGGCAGCTGTTGCTTTACCACTTGTAGGGGAGTGGAGCAACCCTAACTCTAAAATAGATTGCTGAGGACGAGAACATTCCCAGCTAATAAACCACAGTAAGATCCTGGGTGTGTACTTTTCGTGTGTTTTGTGGTACATGAGTGAGAAGAGTGCAAGTAGACGTGTGTCAATAGCTATGCTTTACCCCACTGCATTTACAGTAAGAGTTCTAGTCTGCCGTTGGAAATCCATGTACATCATGTCAACCATATCTACAGAGTCCAGCTTCCTTAGTTAGGCTTTGGTTATTCTCTGATTTTCCAATGAACACGTAAAATGTTTGTTGATTTTTAATTTGTATGGTTATGAAAGCCGTATGTGACCACTAAAGGTTTAAAGAATACAGAGAAGCAGAGAAATAATCACTCATGGTTACAGATTGTTATTTCCATATTTATAAAAAAAAAATTATGTTCAGTCAAATCAATGGAAACCAGTTAATAATGTTTATTTTCTCAATTCCAGGACATTTAATGCATTCAATTTAACAAACATTTATTGAGCATTTGTTCTGTGAGATGTGATTTTAAAAATAGTTCCAAGCCATACCTGAATCTATTTACCATGTTAAATTCTTAATTTACATGTAAATGTTTACTATAGAATCATTATAATAATCTATCACTTTTTGTTTAGTTTCCATTGTTTAGAAAAATCTGTGCTACAGTATTTGCCATTGGTGATTTTCACTTAGTAAAGTTCATTTGACCAGATAATGCATACAGATTTTCCCCTAGATGTGAAAAAACCTGCTCTGGAGAACTTTAAACTTACAGAATCAATCAGAAAATTAATTCTATACATGCTGTCTAATAATGTAGACTTTAACAGGTCTTTGGAGTACATGGACCCACTGGCCTGCCAGCTCCATGGGACAGACCAGCTTGTTTCCAACACACCTGCTGCTACAGGGAGAAGCAAAGTGATTAATCCCTTCCTGTTGTTGCTAATATCATGAAAGTTAGGGCCTGGCATGAAAGTCCAGACAGGGGAATCCAAGGGAAAATATGAACCCAGCCAAATTCACAGGACTAGGGGAAAAGCCAAGGGTTTGAACAGGACAGTAGAGTTTTCAGTTAGAATTTCCACGGAAAGATAAAAAGGCAGAAAATATTATATTGGACTACAATGGAAAGAAAGACAGGACGTAAGAAACAAAGTCATGGGGCCCTGGCCATGTTGCTCAGTTGGTTGGTGCATCATCTTTACACCAAAAACTTCACAGGCTTGATCCCCAGTCAGGGCACACACCTAAGTTGTAGGTTTGATCCCTGATCAGGGCGCCTACAAGAGGCAAACTAATCGATGCTTCTCACATTGACGTATCTTTCTCTCTCTCTCTCTCTCTCTCTCTCTCTCTCTCTCTCTCTCTCTCTCTCTCTCTCCCCTCCTCCTCCTCCTCCTCCTCCTCTCTCTCCCCTCCCCCTGCCTTCTAAAATCAATAAACATATCCTCAGGTGAGGTTTTAAAAAAAACGAACAAAGTCACAGGGAAAACGAAGCACCTTCGAATAGTCCCTAAGTAAATGGATTGCCTCCAATTGGCCCACTTATTCAGAAAAGAGAGAAGTAAAGGACCCAATCTCTAGTCAAGCAGATAACTCAGTGGGAATTCAGAGCACCAAGGCTGGATGCCACAAGACCTCTGATGCTGAAACAGCTGCCATTCAATACCTCATATTCTCAGAGTTGGCTCCAGAACAGCAAAGTCATTAAAAGATTAGGTACACAAATTAAGAGTACAATTGCCTAGACTCAAATCCCAGATCTGCCCCCTGATTTTTTTGGAGTGGGGAGCAGAGCTTGGAATATTCCTTCAGCCTCGTTATCTGTAAAATGTAGAGTGTCAGCCTGACATCAAACTATGTTACAAAGCCATGCTAATCAAAACAGTCTGGTACTAGCATAAGAACAGATACATAGAGCAATGGAAAAGAACAGAGAGCCCAGAAAAAAACCAAAGTCTCTATGGTCAATTAATATTTGACAAAGGGAGTAGAAGCAATAAAATGGAGTAAAAATAGCCTCTTCAACAAATGGTGTTAGAGACCTGGACAGCTACATGCAAAAAAAATGAAACTTGACCACCAACTTACACCATACACAAAAATAAACTCAAAATGAACAAAAGACTTAAATATAAGTCGTAATACCATAAAAGTCCTAGAAGAGAACATAGGTAGGAAAATCTGAGATATTCCATGCAGCAATATTTCACTGATGTGTCCTCTAGAGCCAGGGACATAAAGGAAAGAATAAACACATGGTACTTCATCAAAATAAAAAGTTTCTGCACGGCTAAAGAAAGGAACATTAAAATGAAAAGGGAACCAACTGTATGGGAGAACATATTTGCCAATGATATCTCGGACAAGGGTTTGATCTCCAAAATATATAAAGAGCTCACAGGACTCCACTCCCAGAATACAAACAACCCAATTTAAAAATGAGCAAAGGAACTGCACAGACACTTCTCCAAGGAGAACATACAGATGGCCCAGAGACATATGAAAAGATGCTCAACATCACTATCCATCAGAGACATGCAAATTAAAAACACACTGAGATACCACTTCCACTGGTCAGAATGGCCATCATAACCAAATCAACAAACAAGTGCTGGAGAGGAAGTGTACAAAAGGGAACCCTAGTGCATTGTTGGTGGGAATGCAGACTGGTGCAGCCACTGTGGAAAATAGTATGGAATTTCCTCAAAAAACTAAAAATGGAACTGCCTTTTGACTCAGCAATTGCACTGCTGGGATTATACCCTAAGAATCTTGAAACACTAATTCAAAAGAACCTATGCACCCCAATGTTCATAGCAGCACAATTTACAATAGCCAAGTGCTGGAAGCAGACTAGGTGTTCATCAGTAAATGAGTGGATCAAAAACTGTGGTACATTTACACAATGGAATTCTATGCAGCAGAGAGAAAGAAGGAGTTCCTACCCTTTGAGACAGCATGGATGGAACTAGAGAGCATTATGCTAAGTGAAATAAGCCAGGCAGCAATGGACAAATACCATATGATCTCACCTATAAGTGGAATCTAATCAACAAAACAAACAAGCAAGCAAAATATAACCAGAGACATTTAAATTAAGAACAAATTGACAGTAACCAGAGGGAAAGGGGGAGGGAAATAACGGGAGAAAGAAGGGAAAGGGTCATGGAAGAACATGTAAAGGACCCATGGACAAAGCCAAAGGGAGGTAGGATAGAGGGTGGGAGGTGGGGGTGGGTGGGGCAGGGGAAAGTGGTGGTGGGAAAATAGAAACAACTGTATGCAAATATTAATTTTAAAAAAGGTAAAAAATGGAGAGTATAGGAATATCTGCCTCATGGGGTTTTCAGTACCTAATACACAGAAAGCATTCATTAAATATTGGTTATTTTGTTGTTTATTATGATCATGTGATAGAAAGGGCAATAGCCTAAGACTCAGAGGCCTTTATAATTTCCACCAAGTGACTTCTGCTCACTCCTCCTTGTACTGTCTTCTTTAAAATGATGAGACTGTATTAGATAAGTGATTCTCAACCCTGGATGCAGATTAAAATCATATAAAAACTTCTAAAATAGGCCAATACTTGGGCACCTACTCAGGCCAATTGGAATCAGAACCTCTGGGGCAGAGCCAGGCATCTGCATTTGTAAAGCATCCCAGGAGCATCCGATGCACAGAAAGTGTTGAGAATCACAAGACTAGGTGATCTGAGACCTCCAAGTGAGCTCAGAGATTTCCATTGTCCTAGCTCCCTGATGGGATGAGAAGCTCTAGGACCAAAACAGTATGATCATCAACAGTGTGAGACTCAGGACCTCCTTTCCTCCTTGAAATTAGACCAGGTGCAGAGGTGCTAAGAGAACTAGGAGCTGTTACAGAATGTCTTAGATAATCCTTGAATTAATATGATAAACTGTTAATATCTTCCATTTATGAGGCATTAGCTAAAGATTAATGTGGAAATTTTTACTAAGTTTTATTGCCAAGAGAAATTTAGAGTAATTGAATGAGAAAAAAAAGTGCTGCCAGAAGCCAACCAGTCAAGCCCTTTGTCTCCAAAGGACAAAACTAATTCTTCCCCTCCTTCAGCACTGTTACCCCTTTTTACATAAAGAAGACCAAAGGGACATTCTGAGATTATTTGTTGTAAGAAAATCAGGAGAGATCACATAAAAGAAACAGAGGGCCTTGATGAAATGTAATACATCACTACTTTTATTTTGGATTGAATAGATCTATGCCATAGAGCAAAGAGTATATTTGCTTTAGGAAGATATTTAGCCTGTTAGGTAAGTAGTGGTATAAGTCCTGTGCATAGACCAGTAATGAGTGTGTGTACATGTGTTGGGAGGATTGGTGTGTTCTAGTATAGTTGTGACAAGGTACTGTTTTCAATTCATAGCACAGAATTTCTCAGAGAATAGAGATTCATTCTGTTATGTGTTCACTTCACATAAAAAATTTGTCTTCCTGGGATATCCAATCCCACTACCTGAGATATCTGATACACTGGAAAAGTAGAATATTTATGGCCACTGGCATAAGAAAAAGCCAAGTATTATCTACTCTGTCAAAATGTTATTAAAAAGGCTATTTTACTTGGACACTTGCAAAAGTTAAATGTCACTCATGTAACATAGAAACTCAAAACTTCCAATTATCCAAATGTCAGACATTTGGTTTTTTTAAAGGTAACTTCTGGTTAATAAAGATAAAATAAGTAATAAAATATCAAATTAAATATTTCATGCCATTGGTCTACAATAACAAATCACTGGCTATAAAATATCAGGTAATTTTCCTTAAATTATAACAAGCTCTGTTTGTTTTTTGTTTTTTTTTGAAGGAACAACATGCTGCCAGATTGACAATTCTCTGCCTAAACAAAGTCATTGGGAGCCAAGAAGTACTCTTTCATGAAATGAGACCTCTGTCCCCTTCCTCACCACCTTCTCCAACCAATATACACACCAGCAAAGGCTGCTTCAAGGAATATTGCTACCAACAGCTGGAATAAGTGACTTTGTAGGACTCCTTGTTGAACCTACTTAACAAACTGAATGCTTATGATCCAGGCAGAGATCTGCAGAGCATTTCGAATACAATAGAAGGTGGGGATCTGAGCTGTCAACAGCAGCAGCAACAAACCGAAACCCCAACGGTATCAAAGGATCTGGTGACAACAGTAGCTGTAACAGCTCATAAATTCAAATGCTCTGTGGCATCCTCTCCCAAGGAATCAACACAGCAATGCGGAAACCAAGAACCACACTGCTCCATCAACAACTGTGGAAGAACTTCTGCCAGCCAGTGCCCAGGCGTAGCTCTTTCTGATTTGCCCAGCTCCACTGGCCACTGAAGCTTCTGGTGCCACCTCGGAACCCTGGAGACAAGCCCCAATTGGCCTCTGACCCTGCGACTCTTTCTTATTTGCTCTCAGTGCATCCCTTCATACTGGAGGGCAGATGACTCCCTGCGGTGTCACATTCTACACCGCTCATTAAAACTTCTCAGTCAGCTAGGTGGGGATCTTCCTTGAACAACTGCCTACATTAGAAGAAAGTGGTTGAAAATATGGGCTAAATAAGGTCAAGTTGCCTGAGTCTGAACTTCAAATCTACCACTGGGAAGTAACCATTTACAAGACTCATTTTTCTAATCCATAAAACAGAGATAAAAATAGTTCCTCATAGGGTTGTTATGAGAAGTAAATAAAATCAGCCATGTAAAGTGCTTGGCACAATGCCTGGTACAGAATAATCTCCAGCATATGCTAGCTATTACTATCATTTATATACACTAAATGATTACATATAACTACATAATACATATATTATGTAGATAGTATATATTATATGTAGCTGTAATTATCATTATATAATCTATTACATTATTATATAAGCACTGGGAATCAGATGTCCCAGTCATTAGCAGGAACATTTGGTATGCGGAGCAATGATCTATGGAATAAACAGGATATAGAAGGTGAGGATATGTTACTCAGACTTCGGGGGCCCCTGAGGAGTGAATTCTACCAAAGCAGCTGGCTTCCTTATGGACCAGAGAAACAACAGGCTGTGACCAAAGCAGTTGGCTTGGTGGTGTCCACACCAGAAGATGACAGCTATCAAGGCAGCATGTGAAAGTTAAGCTCATGTGTAAGGCCCCTCCCTCATCCAAATGCCAGGCTGTTCTTCAAGCATGTGTCACTTACTAAACAGTTCGTGAAACACAAAAAGCCTTGAATACCTCCAGTGTCACATTTCAAGACTTACAGAATAATTAGGAAAAATCTGAGCTGGCAAAACTCTTTCTGGCTCTCCCTGGCAAGCAGACCATCTTTGTTTTCCATTAGTGTGTGTTGTCGTCACAGTAACTGCAAGGCTCCAAATGCAGGCCCATGGTGTCATTTCCTCATGTACTTAGGCTGCCACACTGAAATAGCATTATGAACTCAGCAATGCCTCTTCCTTTCCTGTTGTGCAGTGACACCTCAGTCAAAGAAGCAGGCCCTAAACTGAGCTACGGAAAGCGTAATATATTAAAGAGATATAGGGAAAAATAAAGTCCATTTATCCCTATGACTGTATCACCTATGACTCATGTGTGTGAGAGTGTGTGTGAGTGCATGTGTGTGCGAACACCATATTTTTGCAAAGCTCTTTTAGATAAACAAAGCAAGTTGGCAATAACTTGATTATCTTGGTGATGTCAGCAGTCTACTGTTTTCAATCAAATTGTCTTTTGGCTTTAAATCTTTAGCAAATCATTTTTTAAAGAATGCATTTGGCTAACTCTGACATGTCCACTTCATGGCTTTCTTATGCCTTTTCCTTACAAAGATAAGCTGAAGTTAATGTGTTTCTTCAAAGTAACTTGGGAACATTACAGTTATAATTACTAAAAGACCAAAAAAAAAAAAAAAAAAAACAACCTGTTTTCAAGTGCAGACATATAATGCCCTTGGCTAGTGAAGCAATAATCATCATTTTCATCTGTTTTGGTAAAGGGGGTAGGTGGCAGCATTTAAGCCAGAAAGAAACAGCAAGTCCCTGAATCTTAAGGACTCAAAGTCAGATCACATGAGATAAATTCTGCATTAACTTTAAAAATTCTTTTTAGTCTGTCTCTCACAGATCTTAGGAGCATATAAATCACCCAGTATTATGAACAGTGACACCATTTCCCAAAAAGGAAAAGTAACACCAACCTTCTTTTGGCTTTTCAGTGCTGCTGTGGCTCAAACAAAGCTCTCGGGGCCTGGGGTGCTGGTTCATGTCGTGTTTCCTCATCTCTCTGCCGGGACTTTCTCAAATTCTGCAATCAGCTGGTCAAGAGCCAACTATAGCTGCTCAACTCATGTCTGACTTTCTTTATTCTAAGTTCTTCCACAACTCACTGCATGGCCTTTGAAATTAAACTGTCTCAGCTCCTGCCACAGGGAGTTGTATTCTGCCTGCAGCTTTTTCCCTCCTCTGAGAGCTAGAGAATAGGCCTGACCAAGTAAGGACAAAGAACATAACCCAATACATTTTCTTAAGGTTCCTATATTTTTGCCCTAGAACCTTTAAAATGTATTTTGTAAAGCCAGGAAAAAACCTCCCCTTATTGTCTTTCTTTTCCTTCCTTCCTTCCCTCCTTCTTCTTTCTATAACCAGGTTTTCATTACAGAATGACAATGATAAAACTCAATTCTCCTTATCTTTTACAAACTCATTCTTTCAATTGAGAAAAATAAAGCAAAATGGACAAGTCTAAACAGTAACTACCCTACATAAGATCTGTTGGCACTAAAGCTACTAAGAAACTTCTTTGCTTATAGGAGTGTTTCATATACACTAAATATACATAATAGTCACCACCCCATAATGTATACATGCATATTTATGGTAAAAACCTTTTTTAT
>VMDR010021417.1:0-16860 GCA_007922815.1 Macrotus californicus | reverse complement strand
GCCAAAGAACTCATATATACGACCCATGGACATGAACTAAAGAGGGGGAGTGTGGGGGGAAGGGGTGTGCAGGGAGGGGGTGGGGGGAGGGGATGGGACAACTGTAATAGTATAATCAATAAAATATATTAAAAAAAAAGAGTTAAATGTAAGTTTTGAAACCATAAAAATCCTAGAAGAATGCAGGCAGTAAAATCTCGTAGCAGTATTTTTTCTGATATATCTCCTTGGAAATTGGAAAAAAAGAAAAAAATAAGGAAATGAGATGACACCAAACTAAAAAGTTTTTGCACAGCAAAGGAAAACATCAACAAAATGAAAAGATAACACACTGAATGGGAGGACATATTTGCCAACAATATATCAGATAAGGGGTTAATAACCAAAATTTATAAAGAACTGAAACAACTCAACATCAAAAATAAACAATCTAATTTAAAAAAGTGGGCAAAGGACTTGAATAGACACTTCTCCAAAAAGGATATAACAGATGACCAATAGATATGAAAAGATGCTCAACATCACTAACCATGAGAGAAATGCAAATTAAAACCCCAATGAAATATCACCTCACACCTGCCTGAATGGCTATCATCAAACATATCAACAAACAACAAGTGTTGGGGAAGATGTGGAGAAAGGGGAAACCTCATGCACTGTTGGTGGAAATGCAGATTGGTGCAGCCACTGTGGCAAATACTATGGAGTTACCTCAAAAAATTAAAAATGGAACTGCCCAATGACCTAGCAATTCCACTTCTGGGAATATATTTTAAGAAATCCATAATATTGTATGTTCATTGCAGTACTTTTTACGATAGCCAAGATTTGGAAGCAGCCTAAGTGTCCATCAACAGATGAGTGGATAAAAAAGCTGTGGTACATTTACACAATGGAATACTACTGAGCCATAAGAGAGAAGGAAATCTTCCTGTTTGTGACAGCACAGATGAACCTGGAGAATGTTATGCTAAGCGAAATAAGCCAGTTAGAGAAAGAGAAGTACCATATGATTTCCTTTATATATGTAATCTAATGAACAAAATAAACAAACAAAATAGGAACAGATTCATAGATACAGAAAATAGACTGACAGGGTTGGGGGTTTTGTGGGACTGAGTGAAAGAGGTGAAGGGGTTAAGCAAACAAAGACACAAAAACCTCATGGACACTTACAAGAGTATGGTGATTACCAGAGGGAAAAGTGGTGTGGGTGGAAGAGGGTAGAGGGGGGATAAATGGTCATGGAAGAAGACTAGACTTTGGGTGGTGAACACACAATACAATATACAGATGAGGTATTGTAGAACTGTACATTTGACACCTATATAATTTTATTAACCAATGTAACCCCAATAAATTCAATTAAAAATTAAAATAAGATTTCTTTTTTTGAGAGAAATTTGACAGTGTATCCATCCAGTTGTACCACAGTGACTAACAACCCCCCAAAAATGGGGGCCTAAAACAAAAAAATGTTTATTTCTCATTCATGCTGTGTGTGGTGGTAAGTCAGCTGAGGCTCTGTCTCACACTGTCCTTACCACAGGACTCGGACTGGTGGAGCAGCCACTATCTGGAGTATTGCTGGTCATTTTGGCAGAAGATAAAGAAGGTCCACCAGGTTTCAAGTGGGCAATTAAAGGGCGATGACATATGTCCCTTGTACTCACAACTTATTGGCCAAGTCACATGGCCTTTCTATAGGCAAGGGGACAAGGAGGTGCAGCCCTGTGAGGCCCTGAAAGACAGAAAGCTGGAAATATTCTGGCGGCTGGAGCAGATGACTCTGCTGAGCCATAACCATTAAAATAAAAAATGTCTATACCTGTGCAACGCATAATTCCATTTTTTGTGAATTTATCCTAAGAAGATATTTTCATAAATACCCAAACTTGTATGTTCATGGATTTTCCTTCCAACATTAAAGACCTAAAAACCATCAATAGTGGAACAATTAAACAAATTATGCAATACCAATGCATTGGAATTCTATGAAGTCATTAAGAAATAAGATGGATGTTCCAGATGAGTTAAAGTGACTTAAAATATTATAAATGCTTATTCATAGAATGATACCAAATGTTAAAAATCATGTCATGTTAAAAATTATGAGTATATTTGCATAGAGGAAAGATAATGCAAAGTTTTAATAATACTAACACAGCTATTGTTTCTTGAACATTTACTATGGTCAGGCACTGTACTAAGTGTTAAATGATCTGTAAGCATGGTTTGCAGCTGAGGTAATAGGAATTATCACTCTCATTTTACAGATGAAGACCCTAAGGCTCAGAAGTTAAGTGGCTTGTCTAAGATCACACACACAAGCAGCTCTGCAGCTAGAGACCCTGGCTGCCTCTGGGGGTGGGGATTGATGGTGGGACATAGAAGGGAGGAATGTTACAGTTCATTTTATGGAGTTTAATGAGTTCGTATCTGTTTTTCTTTCAACAAACCTGCATTTCTTTTTCAAATATAATTTTTAAATTAAAGTGTTTTTAAAAAAGTGAAGTGATTATTTTGTTGATTATGTTCCAGTTAAAGGTGACAAAAGAAGTCAGCAAACAAAATACAACCAGAGACATTGAAATTAAGAACACTCTAACAATGGCCAGAGGGGAAGGGGGAGGGAATAGTGGGGGGAAGGGTTTCCAGGAAACACTCTAAAGGACACATGGACATAACCAAGGGGGAGGGTGGGAGTGGGGGAGGGGGGTGGGATTGGCTGGGGTGGGGGGAGAGTGATGGGGGGAAAATTCAAACTGAAATTGAACAACAATAAAGTAATTAAAAAAAAAAGTGAAGTGATACAAGCAAAAAGAAAAAATAGAAGCTGTGTACCCAGGATGGAGATTGCCATGTGTAAATAGAAGTTGAGGATTCTAGGGGAAAAATATTTACAAACGTATCAATTATTTAGTTCCAGTGGAGGTAAGAAGGAAATCTTATATCAAGTTGACTTACTGTCTTAAACAAAGACAGGGTGAGGTTTCTGGCCAAAGGCCCGGGGAGTAGGGGTCCCTCAGCAAGGTGGGGTGGCCTGGCAAATGGCTGTCAAGTATTTCTGACAGCCTCCTGGAGGAAACCATGAAGGCAATCTTGAGAATTCTTCTTAGGACTGCAGGTCACTGATAATAAGCAGCAGGGTTTGTCCAGAATAATTGATGTAGGCACTTTGACAGCCCTTTAAAAAAAGAGAATTATTAGGCTTACAGATAAAAGAGTCATTATGGTCCTCTGCATTGGGAGCTCAGCAGGACTGGCTCAAGAACCCCTCCCATATAATTTTTTCAAATGGGCTCCTGCTGGGGCCACAGGCGTGAATTCAGACATAGATGGAAGACAGTTATTTACACATTCAAAGACACACATCAAAGATGTTCATCACAGCACCGTGTGTAATAGGGAAAACTGGAAATGATCTAAATGTCACCAGTTGAAGATTCATTAAAAATATTTTGAAGTATCTACAGAATAGACTATTATGCAGCTGTTTAAATCAGGGGTTGGCAATCTAGAGCCCATGGGTTAAAATTGCCCCATGAGTTAAGAATGATTTTTATAGTTTTAAATGATAAAAAAATGAAAAGATTAATAATATTTCACTACACATGAAAATCATATGAAATTGAAATTCCCATGTCCATAAGTTTAAAAACAATTATTTAATATAGCCATGCCAATTCATCCACATATTATCACTGGCTGCTTTTACAGAGTACCAGAGTTGTGGCAAGGATGGTGTGGCCTGAAAAGCCTGAAAGATTTACTATCAGGCCCTTTACAGAAAACATTTACTGACCCCTGTTCTGAAATAGATTATTAAACAAGATTCTTAAGAACGCAGCTTCATTTTAATCTCCTGCTCTTCCTGAAGTGTCTGCATTTCTTATCCTGGCTCTGTCTCAGCTTCTTTTGACCCAGTTTATTTTCATTTGTTTAGCTGTCTCTGTCTTATAGATGTTGCAGAGCATTCATTATACTAAAAACAAAAAAGTTAGTTTTTTGTATTAGTTAATAAATGCCTAACCATTGTTTTTTTTAAAAAATCAAACAATATATATGTATATACGATACAGATGTCAGTCTCTGCTGTTGGGACGGAAATGTCAGAGAATTGTGACCATTTCCTCCTTCCACCCCCAGCACAGGGCAGACACGTGTAAGCCGTCAGTAAATACTTATAGGGAACCGTTCCACATGGCAATGGCGAATGTAGCCCAGCCCCTGATTCAGAAAACCGGTGGGGAGAGAGTCGGCACACAGGACCCAGGCCCACAGACTGGTTTTTCCTTGGGAAATCAGGCCCACGTTGTACCTAGGCTGCTTTGAAGCTTGCTTTTTGCTAAAACTCCCTCACCCTGAATTGAGGCAGCAAATGTTTACTGCATATCTTTAAAGTAACTTCCTAAAATCTATGCTAAACCTCCCAAGTATGGAGTGTAACCAGTTCAACCATCTTTCCCCTGGCATTTGCAAATATCCCTTGTCTTTGTAGTAATTAGTAACTTCCTCTCCTTTGTTACCTGTAAAAGGTAATCACCTAAAAGTGAACCTGTGCATAGTAAATGAGGACCATCCTCGATGTAATGTGCCCAGAAAAGCAATAAAAGCCTGTCCAGGCAGGGTTCAGGGCCCTCTCTCACTCAGAGAGTGGCCATGCCATCCCTTTTCTCCACAGGACTGCTATAGTCCGTGTGAATTTGTTCACATCCACAACACACAGACCCTGCTGGCTGGAGTCCACATCAAATACGTTTTAATGAATCATTGTTTGAGTGAATACTATCTGTATATATAAATAAAGTCTTTTATGCAACATACTGTCTGTATGTGCTTTTTCTACATGATGATATATGAGGCACATCAATACACTGAGATTATATTGTATGTGTGAGGAGACAGAGTGTTTTCCTTCTTCCTTGGCAACAAAACTCACCCTCTGCACAGGAGCCAGGGCTCTTGTAGTATCTTACCCCTGTGTGGCTTAGATGTCACCTCAGGCAGGTGGAATGGATCAGTCTTGAAGCATTTCATTAATCTGATTTAGAAAACCAGCGTGGAGCATTTCCTGGGCCCTCTTACTTAGGCGGGTAATTGTATTTTTGTGCTAGGAGCCAAACAAACCTTGCTGCTCTCCACCCTGCTCAATCTCCTTTCTTTTCTCTGTTTTCAGACTTGCTAGTCTGCCCTCCCTTACTGTCCCTGCCTTTTTCCTGAGATACTATGCATGTGGACATTAGTAACACTACATTCCAAGTGAGGGGCACTGTGCATCTTGTCTTTTTTTGCCTTAGATTTGTGAATTATGCTGAGCAAGTTTGATTACCCCTATTTTATTGATAAGTAAACTGGGGCACAGAGAAGTTAAATAACTTGCCCAAAGGGCAAGTCTGGCTCCCAAAGTAGTCTCTGGCCATGTACTCATATTTTGCCATGTATAATGTGCTCCTGAGTATAATGCACACCCATGTTTTTTGCCCAAACTTTCAGGAAAAAAAAATCTTTCATTTGAATTTTTAAATTCAATTATTTATTTATTTATACTTAGAAACAAAACTGTTTGTCATATTCCAGGGTATTATTTTGCATATGGATATTGCTATTGCTTTCTAAACTTACACTTTTAATGCATAAGCATAAATAAAGGAATTAAAAACATTTATATAGATATGGAATTAGTACTACCCATGTATAACACACATCCTTATTTTTCCCTCAAAAACTTGGCTAATAAATTGTGCATTATACACAGCAAAATATAGCAGGTAGGCTACCTTTCCAGCACCCATCTTCTACCTCCCACTCTGCGCTATTCTCCGTTTTGCGAGATTCTCTGACTCCTGCGCTGTTTTCGCCTCTCATGGGATTCTCCCACTCCTGTGTGATTCTTCTCTGCTATGTGGACTGGACTTTACTCAGCCTGTATCCTCAGTGCCCATCATAGAAGTGTATCCAGGAGCTGATGCTGGTAAGGCAGCTGAAAAGATGGACTGGAAACAACTTTCTAATGTTTTCCCAAGTGCTCCCTGTACAGCTACTTTATAAGCTCTTCCATAGAATCCTAGAGGGTGGGATGCAGTGTACTTGAATAGAACTTCTCTGGAGGGCAACTTGATAATATCAATGGTAGCAAATGAGCAATGGCAATTTTACTTCTAGGAATTTGTCTTAAGGAAATAATCACAGATGTATATGCATTACATGTATATAATAATGTTCACTGTAGTATTACTTATAATAATAAAAATAGGCAACAGACTAAATGCCTAACAATAAAGAATTAGTTAAATATAATATGATACATTTTTATGAGGGAACGTTATTCAGCCAAGAAAAATAATATAGTTAATTGGCAAGTGGGGAGAAGGAAAGAACATTATTCTAGAGGTATATTGGAAAGTTTGAGTTGTGTTCATGATGATTTATTCCTTAAGCTGGGTGACGGGTATAGGGTTTGTGATATTCCTTATACCTCTTTGTATGTTTGAAATATTGAATAATTAACTGAAAAAAATAAATTAAAAATGATGTTTAGAATGTGTAGTGATGTGGAAGAATAATAATAAAATACTACCTTTGAACAAACAGGTTGTAGTAAATAATACTAATAAAATCCCAACTATGTAAATCAATATGTATATATAAGCATAAAAGTAACAAACTTTTAATTGTATTTATCCTTGGGCAGTGTGATTATAGGTGATTTCTGTTTCTACAATGAAACACTACTTTTTTAAAGTAATACTTTTAAATTTACCAGCTCTAATTCATGGTTTTTCTCCTTTATGCCTAACTTTCTAAGCAAGAAATTCTAGCACGATTTCCAGCTTGTCTTTTTCTTTATATTCAATGTCAACATTTTTTGGCAAGATTTTACTATTTTTTCTTTCACATTTCCTCAATCTATTCCTCTGACTTTAGTTATTCTCTCCAAGGTTTTAGACTTGGTTTTTGTCGTGAATCTAAAGCAGAGGATCTTTGAGTTACCCACACCCTGGTCTAGTGATATTGAAAACTCTTATGTTTTCTTTGAAGCAATCTGAGTTTTATTTTTAGGCTCCATGAGGGCAGAGATCATAGGGTTTGGCAATAAATTATTTGTGGGGAGTCAAGGAGGTGGCGATAAGCTTCAAACTGACTTTATACCTTCACACTAGAAACAAAGCTGAATCATGTTGGGGTGCTCAGTTCTATCCCATCCCATCAGAAAGCCATTAAATATTAATGGGTCCTAGTGTCTCACTGAGGGGTGATGCATTAGGAAGCTGAGTATGCACACCAGGGTGAGTTCAAGGAGGCAATCTTGACCTGTCTTCTCTGAGTCTTCTCTCTGTGATTCGTTCTGATGGAGAACTTACTCAAAGTATCAAGTGGTGATGCTAGGAAGGTGTTCTTGCTTTTTAAGGAAATCACAGCTGAAATAATGGCATCAAGGTGATAGCAGAGGCCACACAAAATTAAATGGTTTCCTTAAAAAAGAGAAACAGCAGAAGTCAAGTTCATTTGGAATGTTTCAGCATATGTTCTGCATATGAAAACATTGTACAGAAGGAAGGCAAGGAAACAAGATTTTGCTGCATAGCTTAGGAAATGTGTGGGAATGTGTTTGTAGCAGGAGGATTCAATCATAAGAGCTTCCTGTCCTCTCATGCTGTATCACTTTCCATCCTAGAACAGAAAGAGTGGTTCCAGATGGATGGATTAACAGGCTCATCAAATAATCTTTGTGGGGGTCAGTCTGCTGCTTCCCATATGTATTATTCAACTTCTGCAAGTGACATAAACCCAATTCAAAAACAACTTAAGCAAAATCTAAAAGGACTTTATTGGTGGGTGTAATTGAAAAGCCCAGTGGTTAGTGCTACTTCAGCAACAGCTAGATTCAGAGGCTTGTAGAAGGACACCAGGAATCTGTCTTTCTTAGCATCTTGACTCTGCTTTCCTATGAGTTGATTCAGTTCTTAAATTGACTCTCCCTTAATGCTGGAAAAACAGCCTAGGTCTAAATATCTTAACAAGTTCAGCAGAAAGTACCTATTTCCATAGCTCTAGCAAAAGCCTTGGTCTGAGTCTCACTGGTGTGACTGGAGTCTTATGTTCATATCTGAAATTCATCATGATAGCAAGGACTAGGTTCTGTCCTCCCCCTGGAAATAAGGAGGTGGTGTCAACCTAACTGAAACTACACAGACTATGGTTGGGAAGTAGAGGTCTCTCAGAGGCATACTGGATACCATCCTCAGAGAAAGGGAGGAATCATGATGCTGGTCAGTCAAAACTCTCAGAGGTCCACTCTCCACTGGAAGTTTATCTGTTTGAAGATCAAGATAACTTTAGTATCTAGAACTAGTTTGTTAACCACACTGCATAGGATTGCCTTAGCTGGGAAAAAAGGGTAACAGCACTTGCTCTGTTCTGCTACAATTTTTTGTGCAATGAGTAACTCTTCAGCCAGAAATTTGTGACCAAAGGCTTATTACCATAGAAATTTCCTTTTAGGGGACAATTATAATCTATTGTTATCACTAGAATGTCATAATTTCATCAGGAGTTGCTAATAATTGCACTCTTTTGGTTTTCCATGCTTTCCTATGGATCTTTACATTGCAATCAGTTCCCTGAGGTTATGGTCCACATCAGCAATCTACCAAGAAGCTCATTAATAGCTTGTCAGATGTTCATTTGGTTCTACCAATTCTTCCTCTACTTGTAGGCTGACAGAGCTCTTGAGATGCACAAATAAGGAAAAGCTAGTGAGGATAATTCCAAGCTTGCCAGCCTAATTACAGCATTTTGGAGCCCTCCAATTATATGCAGAGACTACAAGCATGGGATGAAAAAGACGAATAAGTAAATACAGGGTGGGGCAAAAGTAGGTTTATAGATGTGAGTATGCAAAAATAATTTATTATTGTGTTATTATTTATTAATTATTATATTTTCCATTCAAACATCTGTTAACCTACTTTTCCCCAACCCTGTATTGTGAAAACTTCCTTTTTATAATTTTGAATGGATTTGACAAGTTTACTTATGCAGGAATTATAGTTGGAGATAGCTAAATAGTGATAACATGTCCTTTGCCCAAATGATCAAGTAGGGTAGTGCTGAAAATTAGGGGCGTATTTTCAAAGGTTGGACTTTGGATTTCTTGAATTAGAATTGCTTGAGGTCATGGAATATCTCTTTGGTTGAAAACATGGGAATCTGACCAGCTAACTTGAACAAAAAGGTATTTGTTGAAAAGATATTTGGGCAAGTTGGACAGGGATTCATAGAACTGAAGGACAAGGTGGGAACCAAGGAAACTCTGTGGCCAAGAAGCAATAAACACACAATTGCCCCATGACTGGCACAGGACATCATTTCTGAGCTGCATTATCTCTGCTTGTTTCTTCACTCAAATTTCAAAGCTTTGGGAGAGGGCATATGATTGGCTAAGCTTAGTTCCCATGCAAATTCCTTGGCTAAACCACTAATGAGAAAGGGGGTTTGGCTTCTGTGGAGGTGAGTGCCTAGATTATAGTATATTTCATATAATAATGTTTTGGTGATAATAAACTCCTTTAATTTTTCTAGTCTGGGAAGCTCTTTATCTGCCCTTTTATTCTAAATGATATCTTTGCTGTGTACAGCAATCTTGGCCATAGGTCCCTGCTCTTCATGACTTTGAATAATTCTTGTCAATCCCTGCTAGCCTGCAAAGTTTCTTTTGAGAAACCAGCTGACAATCTTATGGGAACTCCCCTGTAGGTAACTAACTGCTTTTCTCTTGCTGCTTTTAAGATTCTCTCTTTATTTTAATTTTTGGCATTTTAATTATGATTTGACTTGGTGTGGTCCTTTTTGCATCAATCTTATTTGAAATGTTCTGTGCTTCCTGGACTTGCATGCCTATGTCCGTCACCAGTCTGGGAAGTTTTCTTTCATTATTTTTTCAAATAGATTTCCAATTTCTTACTCTTTCTCTTTTCCTTCGGGCATCCCTAGTATGCAAATGTTGGAATGCTTGACATTGTCCCAGAGGCTCCTTATACTATCCTTGTTTTTTTTTAATCTTTTTTCTTCTTGTTTTAATTGTTTTTTTTCCTTTCCTTATGTTTCATGCCATTGCTTTGATTCTCAGCTTCATCCATTCTACTGTTGATTCCCTGCATATTGTTCTTTATTTCCATTAGCATATCCTTCCTTTCTGCCTGGGTCTTTTTTATGCTGTTGAGGTCCTCACTAAGTTCCTCGAGCATCCTTATAACCAGTGTTTTGAATTCTGAATCTGATAGATTGCTCATCTCCATTTTGTTTCATTCACTTTATGGAGTTTTGATTATGTTCTTTCATTTTGTCAGCCTCCTTGTATTTGTTTCTATGTATTAGGTAGAGTTGCTATGACTCTGTCTTCATAGCATGGCCTAATGTAGTAGGTGTGCTGTAGGATCCAGTGTCACAGCCTCCCCTATCACCCAAGCTGGACACTTGAGGTGAGCCCTCTGTGTGGGCAGAGTACACCCTCCTCTTGTAGTTGAGCTTTGATGGCATTTGGCAGGTCAGTGGGAGGGAGTTACCCAGGACACCCAGCTGCAAGGACTGTCTGTGACCACTGATCACCACCCTCCACCCTCCATGGTGGATCAGCTGTGCAGGGACAGGGTGACAATGTTCTGACATGGTCTGTAGCTGTCCAGTGGTTTGGCAGGCTCTGGCGTTTCCTAGGTGAGGAGGCCAAGGTCAACCCCCTCCTGTGTTCTGCCCAGGGCTGCCCTGCATGAGCTATAAAGCACTCTGAGATGGCTGCTACTTGTGCTGGCCTTGGAAATTCCCAGATGAAGCCAACCTGTGTATCTAGGCTGGCTGCTGCTAGTGCTGGGCTTGGGGCATCTTAGTCAGAGGATAGGGGTGGAGGACTGCTGGGGCTATCTGTGGCTTGTTTGAGAGGATTTAGAAAAATGTGAAACCTGAGCAGAGACCAGCCATTCATATGAAACAGCCACTGTTAGTAGCTTGGGTGGGCTGTAAGTTGGGTGGTTCAGAGCCTCAGGAATTCACCAGGATGGAGCAAACTGTGTGAGCCAGGTTTATGGAGTCTCAGATATGGCCCCTGCCTGCTGGCTCTGTGGCTCTGTGGGGACAGGGCTCAGAAAAGGAACAATAATAGCCTCTGCTCACCTTTCTGTCTGGGAGAAAGCTGTCTCGCAGCTCTCATCCTGACACTAGACACTTCAGTTCTTCCATGTATGCCTTTGGTGCCTTTCAAGCTGGTCTGGGAGCTCAGATGGAGTGAGTATGAGTAAGTATGTGTGTGAGCCCTTTAAGAGGAACTGTTTGGGAATTCAGTAGTTCCTTTCACCAACTCAAATTCAGCCAGTAGTTATGGGGGCTTATCTTCTTGGTGCTGGAACCCTAGGCTGGGACAGCATGGTGTGGGCCTGGTACCTGTTGCTCATGAGATATCCCTCCCAAATTTATTCATCACAGGTGGGTGTGAGACCAGCCTGATCTGTGTCTCTGCATCTCCTACCAGTCTGGATGGATGTGGTTTCTTTGATTCCATAGTTGTCAGATTTCCATTCAACTCAATTTCTGCCGATTTTGAATGATGGTTGTTTTGTAGTTTAGTTGTAACTTTAACGTGGTTATGCAAAGAGGTGACCTGTGTTACCTTATACTACCAACTTGATTGGAAGTCCAATTTATTTCTAATAGCTCTAAATTGGAAACAACTCAAGGGTCCATTAACAGATGAAGAGCTAAACAAATTGTGCTATGCCCATATAGTGGAATACTATTAAACAATACAAAGAGTAAACTGTGGATACACACAACACTCTCAAAATAATTGTGTGAGTCAAAAAGACTAGCCAAAAAGAGTGCATGCTCTTTATTCCATTTATATAAAATTGTGAAAATGCAAATTTATAGTGATAGAAAGCAAGTCGGTTGTCTAGAAATGGAAGTGTAGGGAGGGATAATGGAAATTACTATCTATATTATATATATATATAAAATCCTCAACCAAGGATATACTCACTGACTTGAGAGAGAGAGAGAGTGAGGGAGAGAGAGAGAGAAACATCGATGTGAGAGAGAAACATTGATCGGTTGCCTCCCGTACATGTACTCTGACTGGGGATTGAGCCTGTAACCTAGGTATGTGTCCTGATCAAGAATTGAAACTGCAACCTTTTGGTGCACAGGATAATGGTCCAACTTACTGAACCACCTGACCAGGGTGGATAATGGAAGTGTTTATGTTTATTGCAGTCATGGTTTCACTGGTGAATATGTGTCAAAATTTATCAAATTGTACACTTTAAATATATGTCATTTAATGTATTTCAGTTGTGCCTTGATAAAGTTGTTGTTTTAATTAAAAAAGAACCTTGGATTAGGATTCAGTACACAAGGAGTCTGTGTGTGCCCTTGGACAAGTCTTTTTTACTTCTATGTGTCTTCACATTTTTATTTTAAAATTGAAAGTGATAGATCAGTTTATGTCAAAGGTCTCACCCAGTTGAAAAATTCTGATTGTTAAATGCCGTTTTGGCCAATTGGTATCAGTTTCTTCAATTGATTTTCTAACTGTGTTAAATTTTAGTCAATTTATTGAATTCTCCCATCTCAAACACAACAGACCAATAGCTTGAATTTTTTCAAGCTTTGAAAAGAGATTGATATAAGCCTAAAGTCTTCATGTTCAGTCTGTTATCAGTACCTGCAGATTCATAAGCAGCTGTCAGGTAAGGGATGTATGTTAGCCATGATTCTTGATGGTGACAGTCACAAGAGAAATGTGTTCAGCTTTCCTTAATATCATTTTAATAGACTACATTGTAGCTGAGCAGCTCACACACTACTTCCACTGTAAAGCCTTCCTGGTATTCTTCTGTGTGACTAGCTCCTCTTTCTTGGAATCCAAAGTAGCCCTCATTCTTATTGTACTAGTCTCATCTGGAGAAATGATATAACTTCCCTTTGCTTCTCCTCTATAAAATGGGTATAATAATATAGAGCTACTGTGAGGATTAGAGGAGCTATTATATGCAAAATATTTTAGAATAGTTCCTGGTACAATGTAAGTCTTCAAATGTTAATTGCAATTTTTGTAGCTCATGTTGGGTTGGCCAAAGAGTTCATTTGTTGTTTTCTGTAAGATGGCTTTAGGAGCACTTAGTTGTCTTTAACTTCATTTGAAACAATTTTTTAGATTGTACTGTGACAGCTGTCATATCAGCGTGCACCATTTTCTGTGTATTGTGCTTTATTATTTCAAGAAAGAAAAAAATGCAAGTGAAATGCAAAAACAGATTTGTGCAGTGTGTGGAGAAGATGCTGTGACTGATCAAGTGTGTTAAAAGTGGTTTGTGAAGTGTTGTGCTGGAGATTTCTTGCTGGATGATGCTCCATGGTCAGGTAGACCAGTTGAAGTTGATGTGATCAGACTGAGACATTAATTGAGAACAATCAATATTATGCCACATGGAAGACAGCTGACATATTCAAAATATCCAACTCAATAAAGTTATTGGTAAAAATGAAAAATATATCTTTTATGGAAAAAACTAAATGGACTTTTTTGACCTACCCAATAATATCACTAAGTAATATCATCATTAAGATACTTGTGTCGTCTCCTTGAGGGAGCAGTAAATGCTTCAGATTCCTCTTGGTATCCCCTAGGGCTGGTGTTCAGTGAATGCTTTTTGGAAAAAGGCACAAATGATGGCTAATAGCAAATATAGGGACTCAGGATGTTAATTTCTTTATTGGACACACAGCCTCTGTACAAATCTTGCTGACTGCAAAGGAAATGTCACCAACTGTCAGAAATACAGAAACACATTGCTCAAGCATATGTGCCAGGGAAGCCAGAAACTTGTTATTGTATGTGTGAGAAATCCACAACCAACACAGTTAAAGAAATGCTCTTGGGCTCTTGCTCCAACAATGTATTTAAATAAACTTCACTCTCATGAGTCTACAAGGGTCATTTATCACCGTGCACTTTGGGAGCAAGGTCATGGGGCAGAATCTTAACTCCAATTTGTTGGTGTGCCTCCCCCTGTGATTTCTTTCTTGTTCTCTGAGGGCCGTTTTCTTCCCCCAGGCTTGACTCATTCACTTTGGAAGCTGCAACAAAGACTAATCCTGAGAGTTAAGAGGCTTCTGGCCCAAAGATTTTAGATGCGTGCTTTTGGGGTGAGTTATTCTACTTCCCAGAACTTGATAAGCCTCTGGATAGGGAAGAGGGGGGAGGGGATGTGGCCACCATTCACAGTGGAAGCTGACTCAGTTCCAAGGTCAGTTTGGGTGCTATCCAGGGGAAACCACTAACTGCCAATGGCTGGCCCATCTGTCCATGCCCAGCTTAAAGTGATAGGGTATCCTGGTTCTCTGGCTGGTTCTACTCATCACCCATTGCTTAAAAGCTACCTCCATGTTTCTGCTCTAGGAGGCCCTTCAGACACTTCAAATAAAGGGTGTGAGGCATTGGTCCATTATGAGCTGAAGTGGTTGGTACACTGGTAAAGCCTCGATGAAGGTGGGACAGTATAGAACGTGTTGGAGTTTATCCTGTGAGCCACAGCACCTGGGGACACATCATCTCTTTTCAGTAGTAAGGAGAGCTCTAGAATCAGACTTCCTGCACCCTAACCCTAGCGTTACCGTTTTCTAGCTTTGTGACCCTGGACATTCCTTAACTGATTTTGTCTTCATTTCAATGACAGTTAGTATTAAATTATAAGCAATGAAACTGACTCTAACTTAAGCAAAAATCGTTCATGAGAAGGATTATCAGTGACTCGTGGATTTGAAGACAGCACGCACAGGATGTTAGGAGGAAGGAAACCCCAAATGGACCCCTGGTCACAAGAGTCTGGTCTGAATGCAGTCCCTTTCAGTCTCAATATTCAGATTCCAGGGAGGGAGCTCTTGCTTGGACTAGAAGCCTGGGTTACACCTTGTAACCAGGTGACACTGGTTGGGAGGGTGAGGCCTATGTCTAACAGTCCCAAAAAGAGACTATGTTCTGGGAAAATAATTTCTCAAGGGAAAAAGTAGCTGTTAAGAACTGTGGATTCTACTTCTGGCCAAGATGGATGCATAGGTGGACATACTCCCAAAAGAAGGAGAACAACACATTTAAAAACAAAAAACAACCAGACTGACAGGAAAGCGAACTGTATGGAAGTCTGACAACCAAGGAGTTAAAGAAGAAACATTCATCCAGACCGGTAGGAGAGGTGGAGATGGGCAGCCGGGCAGAGAGGACTGGCAGCAAGGTGGTGGCTGGCAGACTTGGTGAGGCAGAGGCAGGTGAACTGGGTGGTCCCACACCCATGTGCAGATGAACCAGAACAACTGGGGAGTGGGACAGACTGGGCAACCCAGGGTCCCAGCGAGGGGAAATAAAGCCTCAAACCTCTGATAGAAAACACCTGTGGGGATTGAAACGGCAGTGGGAGAAACTCCCAGCCTCACAGGAGAGCTCATTGGAGAGATCCACAGGGTCTTAGAATGTGCCCATTCACCAGGAATCAGCACCAAAAGGGCCCAATTTGACTGTGGGTAGCAGGGGAAGTGACTGAAAACTGGCAGAGTGGAGCAAGCGGCATTGTTCCCTCTCTGATCCTTCCCCACAGACAGCGCCACAACGCAGCGACGTGGTTGCCCCATCCCAGTGAACACCTAAGGCTCTGCCCCTTACTATGTAACAGGCAGGCCAAGACAAAAACAATGGCTCAAATGAAAGACCAGATCGAAGCTCCAGAAAAAATACAACTAAGATGAAGAGATAGCCAACCCATCAGATGCACAGTTCAAAACACTGGTAATCGAGATGCTCACAGAATTGGTTGAATATGGCTGCAAGTTAGATGAAGAAATGAAGGCTATGTTAAGTGAAATAAAGGAAAATGTCCAGGGAACCAACAGTGATGGGGAGGAAACTGGGACTCAAATCAATGGTGTGGACCAGAAGAAAGAAAGAAACATTCAACCAGAACAGAATAAAGAAACAAGAATTCAAAAAAATGAGGAGAGGCTTAGGAACCTCCAGGATGACCTTAAATGTTCCAACATCCAAATCATAGGGGCACCAGAAGGAGAACAGGAAGAGAAAGAAATTGAAAACTTATTTGAAAACATAATGAAGGAGAAGTTCCCCAATCTGGCAAAGGAAATAGACTTCCAGGGAGTCTAGGAAGCTCAGAGAGTCCCAAAGAAGTTGGACCCAAGGAAACACACATCAAGACACATCATAATTACATTACCCAAGATGAAAGATAAAGAGAGAATCTTAAAAGCAGCAAGAGAAAAGGAGTCAGTAACCTACAAAGGAGTGCCAATAAGACTGTTAGCTGACTTCTCAAAAGAAACCTTTCAGGCAAGAAGGAGCTGGAAAGAAGTATTCAAAGTCATGAGAGGCAAGGACCTACATCCAAGATTACTCTATCCAGCAAAGCTCTCATTTAGATTACAAGCGCAGATAAAGTGCTTCCCAGATAAGGTCAAGTTGAAGGAGTTCATCATCACCAAGCCCTTTTTATATGAAATGTTAAAGGGACTTATTTAAGAAAAAGAAGATAAAAAAAATATGAACAGTAAACTGACAACAAACTCACAGTTATTAACAACTGAACCTAAAACAAAAACAAAAACAAAAACAAACTAAGCAAACAACTAGAAGAGGAAGAGAATCACAGAAATGGAGATCACATGGAGGGTTATCATTTGGGGAGTGAGAGGAGAAGAGTGGGGGAAAATGTACAGGGAATAAGAAGCATAAATGGTAGGTAGAAGATAGACAGGGGGAGGTTAAGAATAGTATAGGAAATGTAGAAGCCGAAGAACTTATAT
>VMDR010021416.1:0-16860 GCA_007922815.1 Macrotus californicus | reverse complement strand
AACAAACTTGAGATATTTTGGCAGACAGGGGGAGGTTAAGAATAGTATAGGAAATGTAGAAGCCAAAGAACTAATATATATGACCCATGGACATTAACTAAAGAGGGGGAATGTGGGTGGGAAGGGGTGTGCAGGGTGGAGGGGAATATAGGGGGGAAAATGGGACAACTGTAATGGCATAATCAATAAAATATATTAAAAAAAAAAAAAAATTTAATGGTCAAGAAATACCAGCTGAAGTAAACTCCAAACTGATGCCTAGAGGACCAAGTAGGATATGGTCATATCAAAACTGGGCAACAGAGAGGGTATGGGAGAAAGGTGTTTTAGACAAGAGAGTAGGTGCAGAGGGCCAGGGCAAGAATTCCACAGAGGGTAGACCATTTCAAAGTAGTTGATAGCCCACTGGATATCACTGATTACTCAAGAGTTTTTACTCTTCTTTTAGACAAGCATTCTTCATGTCTGGCCTTGGTCATCCTGGATTTCAGGGTGGTGGGCGAAACCACCGAAATCAAATGTTGGTGTTTTGTGGATGTAAGAATCCAAGAGAGGGTTTACTGCATCCGTCAAAGTCTCCAGGTTGGTTGGGTCCCTTCCAAAAAAGTTAAGAATCACTGCTCCAAGTTCTCACAGAGTCAACAAATAGGTTGGAAAGGATATTTATATATTATATAATTTATACAGTAAATAAAGTAGTAAGTTAGTAAGGTAACTGGGTCTGAGGAGGAGGGACAGGTATCTCTTCTCTAGCCCCCAACTTACCCTTCAGTTTCTGCTCCACCTGCCTCCTTTATCTCTCATCCCTTGTAATGCATTCATCCTTTCATTTCTTCTCTGAGTACCCATTATGTGCCAGAAACTCTTCTAGAAGTAAAAAGGAAGGTGGATGACTGATTAGTAAAAGGCTATGCCCTCTTCAAGTTTACATGCTAGTAATGCAAGGCAGTGTGCATACAAGTAAGCAAGTAGAAGAACAAGAAGGTTCGTGTGGTGAAGAGTGCCGTGAACAGTGATGTCAAGCATCTTTTCATGTGTTTGTCGGCCACCTTACGTCTTCTTTGGAGAAATGTCTATTGAGGTCCTCTGCCCATTGTTTAATTGGATTATGTTGAGTTGAATAAGTTCTTTATGTATATTGGATATCAATCCCTTATCTGATGATATATCACTTACAAGTATCTTCTCACTAATCATCAAAGAAATGCAAATCAAAACCACAATGAGATATTACTTCACACTTCTCAGACTGGTTATTATCAAAAAGTCAACAGTAACAAGTGTTGGCAAGAATGTGGAGTAAAAAGGAACCCTCGTGCACTGTTGGTGGGATTGTAAACTGATGTAGCTACTGTGGAAAACGGTATGGAGTTTTCTCAAAAAATGTAAAATAGAACTACCATATGACCCAGCAATTCCACTTCTAAGTATTTATCCAAAGAAAATGGAAACACTAATTTGAAAAGATGTATGCTACATTCACTGTGGCATTATCTACAATAGGCAAGATATGGAAGTAACCTAAGAATTCATCAATAGAAGAATGGATAAAGAAGATGTGGTATATTATATGCAATGGAATACTACTAAGACATGAAAAGAATAAAATCTTGTCATTTGTGACAACATGGATGGACCTATGTTAAGGGTATTATGTTAAGTGAAATAAATCAGAAAGAGAAAGACAAATACTGTATGATTTCATTTCTAGTGGAATCTAAAAAACCAAAACAATAGAAACCAACTCATAGATAACAGAGAACAAATTGATGGTTGCCAGAGGGGAGGCAGGTGCAGGGCTGGATTAAAAATGTGAAAGGGATTAAGAAGCACACATTTCCAGTTATAAAATAAATGAGTTAAGGGGATATAATGCACAGCCTAGAAAATATAGTCAAGAGTGTCATAATAATGTACAGTGACAGATAGTTACTAGAATTATTGTGGTGATCACTTTGCAAGATATTTACATGTTGAATCATGTTGAACACCATACTGTCAACTATATTTTAACTAAAAATAAAAAAGAGTGTTGGGAAGGCAGGGGTGACAGAATCCTTAACAACCTTGTACAGCACATCCTCAGTCATCACAGCTGAGCAGGGCACTCAGTGGGAGAAGAATCTGGAGACTCTGCCATGCCAGACGATAACCCCTTAGTTGCTGGATTATGGTGAAGGAAGGGGGAAAGGGAATGGTCAGCACTCGGGGGGACCCCAGCATTGTGGGGAGTTAGGAAGTAGCTATATATATCAACCAGTACAGAAATATGACACCATTCTAAAATCAGTAACTCTGTACTAACCATTTGGTATCGGCTCTGGGCCAGTGCTAACTGGTGGGAGGCAGAGGACGCAAGGGGGAGTATTACAGACAGTAACACTGGAAATGGCCTCCCAGGAAAAGTGACATATGAGTTAAGGCCTGAAAGACAAGAAAGAAAAACTCAGGGAACAAGTAGTGAGGGGTTAGGGAGAGCGTTCTAGCCAAAGAATAGCAAAGACAAAAATGGCGAGGTACAATCAACTTGCCATGTTTACCAAACGAAGAGAAGGCTAATTTTGCTGGAATACTATGTTAGGTTAATGATAAGAAGTTAGGTCAGATGAGAGGCACAGGCCCAAATGTGTGTGGCCTTTTGGCCATGATTAGAAAGTAAAATGAGAGGCCATGAGAAAGAGGACTTTAAGCAGGGAAACATGACCTGACTTACATTTTTAAGAGATTACTCTGGCTTCAGTTAGGAGACAGGATCGGGGGTGGCAGGTCGGGGGTTAAGGAGAAAATAGTGAAGACGCTGGTTGAGCACACAGGTAATAGTAGCCTGGATGGTGAGAGCAGTGGAATTGGAGAGGAGTGGGCTGACTCAAGGTTTACTTGAAAGATGTGGTGGTTTTAATGATAGGCCCACTCACCTTTGATATGCCTCCCCTCAAGAGGTGGGGCTTTAATCTTCTCCCCTTGAATGTGCGTGGGAGTTAAGTTTTCCTCCGCCTAGCAAAGAGAATATGGCAGAAGTAGGGGATGTCACTTCTGAGGTCGTTATTAAAAGATAGCAGCTTCCATGTGGGGGGCATGTTGTCTTGCTCTGCAGACTCCTCACCCCAGGGGAAGCCAGCTACCTTGTCATGCTGCTGCTCTGAGGAGACGTCCCTGTGGCAAAGGACTAGAGCCTGTCAAGCACCATGTGAGTGATCCTGGAAGTTGATCCCAGATGCTCCTCCACCCCAGCCAGGTTGAGTTTTTAGATGAGACTAAGACTGTGTTAGGGTTCTCCAGAGAAACAGAACCAATGATATGTAGATGAATAGACAGATAAGATTTATGACTGGTGTGGTTATGGAAGCTGAGATATGCCACAAGATGCTGTCTGCAAACTGGAGACCCAGAAAAACCAGGAGTGTAATTTAGTCAGTCCAAAGTCCTGAGAAATGAGGGCACTGCTGATGTAAGTTCCAGAGTCCAAAGGCCCAAGAACCAGAAGCTCCAATGTCCAAGGGCAGGAGAAGATGGATGTCTCAGCTGAGTAAAGAGAAAGCAAATTGCTCTTTCCTCCACCTTTTTGATCTATACAGACCTTGAAAGGATGGGATGGTGTTAGCTCATTTTCATGAGGGTAGATCTTCACTCAGTCTGCTGATTCATGTGCTAATCTCTTCTGGAAAGATCTTGCAGGCAGCTACACTCAGAAGCCATGTTTTACCAGCTGTCTGGAAATCCCTTAGCCCAATCAATGGCACATCAAATGAACGATTGCAACTCGGGCTGCCAGCTTGTTTGCCAGCTCATGAGAGACCTTGATCCAGAGATATCCAGCTGTGCCAAGCCAAAGTTGTTGACCCACAGAAACTATGCAATAATAATGTTTGTTGTTTTTATTTTGTATCTTTTATATTTTTTAATTTAATTTTTTGTATGTATTTTTAATGGCATTCTTTAAGTTGTTGTTCAAGTACAGATGTCTCCATTCCCCCCCGCCCCTCCCACTCACCCCTCCCCCATCCCCACCTTCCCCCTTGATCCTACCTCCCTCTGGCTTTGTCCATGTGTCCTTTGTACATGTTCCTTGATGACCCTTCCCTTTTTTCCTCCTGTTATCCCCTACCTCCTTCCCTCTGGTTACTGTTAATCTGTTCTTTATTTCAATGTCTCTGGCTATATTTTGTTTGCTTGTTTGCTTGTTGTTTAAATCACTAGGTTTTGACTTAATTTCTTGTGAAACGATAGGTAATTAATACAGAAGTAGAGCCTATGGGACTAATATATTTGGTGCAAGGAGATTTGAGAGAAAGGGATGGCTAAAGATGTCCAGATTTGGATTTGAGAAACTGGACAGTAGCGGAGCCATTCACGGACGTGTGGCGAGTTTGGAACATGTAACATGTTGGGATGGGGGAATCAAAAGCACAGTGTGTTCTGCTTTGGATGCATTTTGAAGAGACTATCAGACATCCCAGTGGAAATGTCAACCAGGCAGCCAGTCCGTGAATACAAAGTGAGTGCTCACCAGCCAGCCAGTCACTAAATGTGTAGTAAGGGGTCACTCTTGACCAGGTTCTTTCCTATGCCTTGTCACAGTGTGAAACAAGATAAATCTCAATGAGCTTCTACTCTATTCAGCAACAGATCGTAAATTAACACAATGATTTAAAAAAACAATAAGTAATGAAAAAATGGGATAACTCAAAGGTTGTTGGAGGTAGGGCATGCTACCTAGAGAGATTAAGGATGATTTTTTAAAGCCACAATAAGAGTCTTGGGCTGGGTGTGTACATTTTGGAAACTCCAGCATACCGATGGCATTTAATTTCACTGGAATTGATGGGATCTCCTCAAGGGAGAATGTAGAAAGAGGAAATATCTCGGAACCAGTCCTAGGGCTTTCATCATTTAAAGGTCAGGGTCAGGAGGGCCCTGCAAAGAAGACCAATATAGCAGGAGAAAAACTGGGAGAGGATGGGATCACAGAATCCAAGAGAGGATAGTTACTTTTTTTTTAAAGGGAGTTGTGATCAATGTCCAATATGGTTGTAAGTTAAGTATGATTACAGCGGAGAAGAAACCACTGGATTTGATAACATGGATGTTATGGGTGGTTTAATAAAAGCAATTCTAGGAATGAGTGAAAGGAACACCAGCTGTATTAGAATGGGTTAAATAAAGAATGGGAGATTGGAGATATTCCCTAAAGTTAGTTGCTGAACCGAACATTTTCTTAAGTTTATAAACAATGAGTAAGGAATTTGGGTAGGGCTCGGCAGGCCCCATTCATCTGCTCCACATGGCGTCCACTGGGGTATTTCAGTGGTGTTCAGCTGGCGGCTGGACTAGTCTGGAGTGTCTAAGAAGACTTCACTCATATGCCTGCTGCCTTAGTAGAGATGGCTAGAAGGCTGGTCTTAGCTGCCCACTTTCCTCCTCCATGTGTTTATGGCCTTTCACATGGACACTCCGATGGGGTGGTCAGATTATTTTGTAGAAGCTCAAGGTTAAAGAGCTAGTGTTCCAAGTGACCAGAGGTGAAAGCTGCTGGTATCTAAGGCCATGCCTTCAAACTTAAATAACACCACTATATTTTATGAAGCAAAACATTCACAGGGTCAGCACCAACTTGAGGGGAGTGATTCTATACCCCACTTCTCAATGGGAGCAATGTGAAAGAATTTGTGACCACCATTAATCTGGCAAAGAAGTGACAAAATGGAAGCAGCAACCGATGACAAGTCTTTCAAACATTTACTTTTACAAAGGGGCAGAGAAAGAAGACAGTAGTTAGAACATGGGATCAAAGAGCATTTCCCCTCAGAAAACTGTGAGTGACAATAAAGCATTTTGGCGTCTGAATATTTCAGAAGAAAAGAAGAGACAGATGCTGTAGGAGAAAGGAGGTGTAACTGGGACCAAAATCCTTAAGAAGGAAAGAGACCCAGAGAAAGGGAAGGACTGGTCACTAGTGAAATGGGAAACCCTGATTCATGGTGACAGAAGAGATGGGTGTGGAGAGGCACCTCCTACCTGGCTGTGCTCAGATGTCGCCTTATCAGTGAGGCATCCCCTCATCAATGAAGCCTTCCTGGACTCCCCTTCCTTAAATAGATCTCAGTACTCTCTATCTCCCCTCCTTGCTTTATGCTTCTCCATAGAATATGTGCGTTAGCCACAGTACTAATATGCAGAAGTAACATATCGCACTGATTTCTGGCACATAGCAGGTACTCAGATGTCAGCAAGTGCCGGAATGAATGAATACTCGAGCCACGCCCTTGATGAGCTGTAAGGTCAGGGATGGTGCTGAGAGAATGAAATGCTTGCTACCCAGATGTTTGAGTGACAAACAGTGGTATGCTGGAGAGAGTAAAGGTAGAGCCTCAGGGTTCCAATCACAGCTCTCCCTTCCTTCCATGCCTTTTCTGGCTGAGTTAGGGGATCAAGTTCACCGAATTCTCTGAGCCCCAAGGATTAGGACCGTTATAGGCACAAAGTGAGCGCTCATCGAAGCTTGGCTCATCTTTCCCACCGTTTTCCATTAGCTCTGATCTGCTTGTTCTCCCCTTCTTTCCTGGTCTAGACGCTGTGCATGGTTTCCTCTTTTTAAAGTCTGGGGAAGCACGCAGCTCTGGCCGCAGGCAGGTGCTGACCCGAAGCCTCTGCTGTCTGTGCGCCCTGCCAGGGTACCCCGGGGTGTGGCGGGCGGGGCCGGGAGAACCAATCCCCGCGCCGCACAAGCGGAACTCCTGTTGCAGGTAGGTAGGTTCTCTCGGCCCGGAGAGAGAACCCCATTCACCCTTCTCTGTCCCAGGCCATGGCGAACCTGAGCTTGTTCACCCTCGTGGGGCTGGGACTGACACTCTTCAAGGATCACCAGTCTTCTTACCTGTAAGTCGGGCTGTGCTGAGGGCTACAGCACTTAACTTCCCCACCCCCGCCCGCCCAGGACACCCCCGCCCCCGAAAGCGGGGTGCAGGCTCTTAACAGAAAGTCTCACAGCCAAGTGTTGGATGCACATCCTGCAAGGGTTCCGCAAATGCTTGTCCAGCTTGCGATTGCCCCTTGGAAACAGCTCCATCCTTGTGATCTGAGAGATGGGGTAAGGAGCCGGCTGTCAGTCCTGTGAGTGGCCAAATTGCTGATTGTTCATGAAGATCCCTGTGCCTTCGCTACAGATTCACTTCTCAACCTCTCTTCCAAATAGATAACCAGACTGGGGGGCGTCCTGATATTGTGTGAATGAGGGGACGGAGCCCTCACTATGGCTGCCTGGCCTGCGCTCTCCAGTGGGGACTGGATGAGGGGGTGGTGCTGGGGTGGGAGAGGATGAACCCTGGTGCTGGCATTTGATGCCCTGGGTTCTGCCTCTGTCCCTTACATTGTGGGATCTTGGGCAAATCACCTTACATCTCTAACATGCACTGCTGCAGTAAACCTGAAATGGTAATACACACTTGCAAGGGAAGCAACTAATACAGTGCTTGGGGCATAGTAACTACTCCATGAATGTTAATGCCCTGCTTCCCTTAAAGTATTTTCTATATTGTTAGATTCTGGGTTGGAGAGGGGTGTGGAGGGGGTAGCTACTTTTTAAGAATGTATCAGTAGTTTTTTGGTAAATTTTACAGAGGTTCAAAGTCTAGAGATCACTTAATCTCTAAGACTTAATCAACAAGTAATTTGTTTATTTTGAAGTAAAACATTACTAAAAATCAAATAGAACATTTTGGGTTTAAAAAAATTATATAACCCTATGGACTACTTAGAAGCTTACATTCAGAAGAGGGTTTTTTAAAATAAGCTATTGTTTTTTTTCTTCTAAGTTTTGGTTATTTGTGGAATCATAAACTGTTAGAAAAAAGAAAGTGATTTGGGGTTTTAAATCATGTGAAAATTTGTGAATTTTTATGAATCATGGTACTATTTGCTACTAAAGGAGAATGAATACACACATACACACACACACACATACTCCAGCATATATGTGCATTGTGACGTCACCTGAGTCGCAAAGGACCTCGATGAGATAGCTCCATCTAACACCCCACCTAAGCTTTCTCCTTTGTATTGTCCCCTGCTTGTCCTCCTGCACCCTCCCAGCTGTCCCTCATGGAGATGTCTTCCACAGAATCACACAGCTACTCTGAAGGAGGGAGGGTCTACCTTTCTGGTTTACCTTCCTTAATTTACTCTAAGACAGGGCACTCCAGCACCTTTTATACGGTTTTATGTACTATCCACAAACACCCTGTGTAACTCTCTGAGACTGATGGAGAAGGGACATTCTATACCATCGACTTGCACCAAGACTCAGATGTCACCCTAAAGAAGCTGGGTCTTGGCCTTGGGCATCAGGGGAAGCTCATATTAGAGAAACAAAGAAATTATCAAAGGAAAACGGTTCCAGGGCCCCAAGTCTGGATCTGATTTTCCTGAGAAGGACCAAAGCACACTAAGGTCATAGCTGAATATGTCACCAGTCTCTGTGAGTCCCTTTGTTGGCATGGCCTGTGGTTTCCCTACGTGGATAGGGTGTCTGCAGGAGATGCTTTGCCACAGGGACGGTACAGTGGGAAGACCTGGGGTCTGGTTTGTAAGTAAGAACTTACTGCATTACATTCAGCACCTGGATCCATTGAGTGGGGAGGGAGCTTAGTCCTTGAACTTCCAGCTGTAATCAGATGACCGAGGAGGGAAAAGCAAAGTGGGACTGGGATAGACTTCTGGTTTTAGGACAGAAAGAGGGCTTGAAGAGCAGGCAAACAAGCGATGCAGGGCTGAGAGGATGGCTGGTTAGGGCCATGGAGGATGGGTGCAGAGCCTGCGGGAGCGGCCCAGGCAGAAAGGCCCTAAAGCCTCCCTACGGGGAGGGGCTATGGACTGGATGTGTGAGCATCCCCTGGGAGCTCCCTGGAATGCAGAATCTTAGGCCCCACTCCACACTATTGAATCAGAATCAGCAGTACCTAACAAGTTCCCCAGGGGATTTGTATGCGCTTCTCTAAAGGACATTCAACTCCTGCATCAACCATAAGACCCAGATCAAAAGCTCTTGGAAGATTAGTAAAATACCTTTATCCCCATTTTAGAAATAAGGCCCCTGAGTCCCAGAGAAGATCATGAATCTGCCCAAGGGAGAGAAGGGCAGACATTATGTCCAGAGGGCTGCGTCAAGGGCAAGCCAGACCTCCAGTGGATGCATCTGTTTTTCTTCCTCAGAGATGGGTGTTTGGGAGTGGAGCAGGTTCACAGAAGTTATATAGGCCTAGGGCTGGAGGAAACTTGTGGAATGATACAAGGGGTGTCTTGGCTCTGTCCCTGACCTTTCCAGGGTGATAGCCACACAGATGAAGGAACTGAGAGAACTCCCAGGGATCAATGGTCTCTCTTCCCCATCTGTGTGGTCACCTGCCTGTGGCCTTGCAGGTGTGCAAACCCAAGGAACAGACTACAGTATTAACAGAGCCTTCCGGAAGCCTGCAGTGTTGCAGTCCCGCATCTCTGTGGCAACTCCCCATTCCTAAATTGCAGATTGTAATGAGTGAGTCCACTGTTTCCTTTAATAGAAGGAGACCAGGACACTCGCCTTAGCCCTCCCACTGCACTTCTGCCACCATCCATGCCCACTCCAGGTGGCACACGCTAGTGGGAAGACAGCAGTGGTGGATTCCAGCTGACCTGGGTTGGATCTCATCTCTACAACTTTCAATTGCTTTAGCATTCTGAGCCTCTTCTCCACCTAAAAATTATGGAAAGATAATACATATCACAGTAGGCCGTATAAAAAGCTGTCACATGGAAGGCAATCTGTACGTTAGCTTCTATTATTGCCATCTGTTATCACAAAAGTCCACTGATGAATAACCCACCTAATGAGTGATACTTGAATATGCATTGTGGCACTACCTCACTGAGACCCCAAGTTAAAGAAAAACAACTCTCCAGCCTACCTTATCAATGCGGTCAACACCATGTCCTCCATCTGACACACTCGCCTACTAATTCCATGAAACGATTCAGCAGACCTTGATTGGGTGTCTTCTTCCTGTGAGTGCTGCGTTTATGCCAGAAGTCACGGGGATGACTGGGATGTAGGGTTCACTCACAGATTTCAGAGTTCACTGTGAGGAACAACACTGAAAACTGGTAACTGTAGAACACTATGGCACGAGACGTGATAGAAGCACATGTGAAGGTTCCTGAGGATAAATAAAGGAGTTATTAATCCTATCCCAGAAGATGAGGAGAAGCTACAGAAGGTCATGAGTGGGAGTCTTCCCAGTGGGTTAGGAGGTAAAGGGTGTCCTAGCTGGAGGGAAAATCATGAGCCATTGAAAAGAAGTGTGAAGGCGACAGAGGCAAGGGTCCTTGGTATCATGACACCTGATTTCAAATCTCAACTCTACCTTTTTAAATAAGTGACCACAGGCAAACTACTGAGCTTCTGTGTGCCTCAGTTTACTTACCTATGAAGCAGGTAACATATTAATCCTTGCCTCAAAGGTGACTAGGGAGATTAAACAAGGAAGCGCATGTGAGAGTCCTGAGCACATGGGTTGCACACAGCAGGTCCCAGTAGGGAATACTGAGTGAATGGGGAGCGTGGAGTGGCAGAAAATAGACTGGCGAGGGTGAATCTGGCCGCAGGGAAAGTTCCAGAGTGGATTTCTTAATGCATAGCTGAAGATCCTCACTTGCTTTTGTAATGAGCAAGCACATATTTGCAAAGAATAATCCACAGCAGGGCGTATGTGATTTCTGGCCAGAGTTCAGAGGCTTAGAAATCAGGGACACATCTCAGACAGTGCACCTGATCCCTTAGACCTGGGACATTTGGAGTTCATCAAGGCCTTGACAAGATATTTCTTAATAATTGAGAACAAGATAGGAAAAAATGAGAAGGGTTATAGCAACACAGGCTGGATTGTCCTCTGGTGCTCCTTCTAGCTTTTAAGCACTACCATCAGTGAATTTTGCTTGAGTACAGGACTGAATGCGAGCTGTGCATTCATACTTAAGTTCAAATCCCAGCTCAGCCACTTCGGAACTCTGTAGTCTTGGAAAACCACTTAATCCTAGTCATCTGTAAAATAGGGAAAATAATACCTCAGGAAGGTGTTTGTGAATTCAATGAGGGTATATACCACACCCAAAATGTAGTAGCAATAATTATCCTGCTGAGACATGATTTGTTTGAGCCATAAATTTGAACTCAAAGCAACTTACTGCTGAGTTAATGCCTCCTTACCTAACCTGTACTCCTCTTACCTGTGGTCATCCTACGTTTTCCAGGTTAGAGATGATCTGCCATGAGAGAGAAGCTGGAATTAGGGTAGGGGCTGAGTGGGCCAGCTTTTCTCTGCCTTCAGTGAACCCACCACATTTAATGAACCCTGAGAGCCAGGCAGTATGCCGACTCTGCTCATGTAGTTCTAACTCTAAGCTAGTTTGGTTCTCCTCGACATTTTTCACAAGCCTTGACCCATCCAGCAATTTCACACCCTTGAATCTCTTCTTCCATGCTGCTCTTCGTTCTGTCCTTGGTTATACCTTCACCCTTAGCATCCTGTCCTTTCAGTTCCCTGGGGCACGCCATGAGTATTTACTGAGCTTCTCTCGTCCAGTATTTTTCCAAATGGTGGTTCACAGAATCCACATAGCAGATCATGACCAGCATTTTAAAATAAATGAAATGGAATTAAATTGAAGCATTAAGGGCGTCTCTGTAACACGTATTAGGGTGAGAATTCTTTTGTGAACCTTATTTCAGATCTGTGCAGTGTGAGAGTGTGTGTGCTGTGTGTTTCTACTCTACAAAATGCTTTTCCTAATGTGGGTCTCAGTCTGAACATTTTCAAGCCACTGTTCCATCACTTTCCCTTTTTATTTCTTTACTGTGAATTTTTCTGATTGCATGTTAGAATCCCATTTTTGAAATAGCTTTTAGTTTCTCAGGTCGTGGAGCAGATCCCGGCCTTCCTTTGAAGTCTGTTCTCTAAGTTCAAGTCCATCATTCAGGGAACCACCTTGCAGGAGGGGCCTTCCTCATCTCCAGGTCTCTGGTAGCCAGACTGGTGCTTCTCTGCCCCGGCTGTGCATCCAGATAAACTGTGGGGCTTTAATAAAGCCGATTATGGACCCTGCTGCCAGCTGTTCAAGTCAGACCCTCTTAGAGGTGGGATTGATAGCCAGTGGCATGGTAGTAGAAATGTACTACACTCTTTTCCCCTGAATGAATAATGAAAGATCAATTGCCCCCAAATTCCTATCATTTTGTACCAGGTTGGTAAGAATTTTAGCTAAAGTGTCCGTTGACCTCTAGCCCATCCTCTTCCTTCTGTGACACTAAATTCTCAGAAAGGCAAGTAAATTTTTTGGCCTATCTTTAGCCAAATAAGATCTCCAGGGATTCTTAGATATTGTTACTGCTCACTATGTCTATGGTAATATATTGTCAAATTGTTTAAATCTCTTTGCTGGGCCAATGCTGTCGTCCATGTGTTTCAAATGGTTCATCAAGAGCTTTGCTTTGCTCAGGCAGCCTGTGGGTGCTTCCTTCTCGCATCTGGTCTTTTTTCCTTTGTCTTTCACTCCAGTGTTCCCCTCAGTGCTTATGCACTCAGATTTGATAAGTTGCTTTTGGATGTGTTTGTGCAGAACGCCTTTTTATATCCTGGCTTTGGGTCTTGTCTTCTGAAGCTACAAATCTTTTGAAGCACACCTGCATTTTTCAAGTAACACACCTGAAAGCAGATGTCCAGTCCAGGCTCTGGAGTTCCACGGAGCAGATGGGCTGGAGGCCCATCTGTCATCAGCCCTAAAACACCAGTGGGATAAATTGGAACCACATTGCTATTCACCAAATTTCCACTTAGGACTCTTTACACAGCTGATGAAATAGTTCCTGTTCCTGCCAAAGTATACAGAGCCCTGGAGAAGATGTTATGTATCTTCTTTGTGCATCTGTTCACCTCTGCCTAATTAATATTAATTGCACCTATAGGCTCCCCATGTCTTGCCTGGTAGAATTATTCAGGTTCCAAGGAACACAAATCTTGGGCTGAAACCCAGGCAAGGTCAAGTTAAGGAATACTCCAGTGGCTGCTTACCTTTGCAACTTCATTGTAATATCTGAATAGTTTTATATGTATTTTATTCTTTTTTTTCTGTCCCAGAGAACGACTTAAAGCTTTCCGAGAAGTGGAACCAGTGGACCTTTCTAAGTGTAATTTAGTTAAAGGGATAGGTAAGTATATGAGAGAAGGAAATAGCTCATTTGAACTTGCAATATTATTTTACTACATCTGTTAACTATTGTTCAAAAATAAAATTATAAAACCAGAAGAGTATGATTAAGTCAATCAATGTTATTATAAATGAATTACGTGTCTTTTGGCTTCACTAACATATTGCCAGTGTGTTGACAGAGTTTTGACATTTGCTTTTGTTCGATCAGTTCAGTAAAACAATAGAACAATGTTTGCTTTTATGGTAACACAGCCTATGGAGATGGCAGAGGAGAGAGAAAGAGGGAGGAAAAGGCAGTGAGTAAAGAGTTAAATTTTTTTTAAATTAAAATTTATTGATTAGAGAGAGAAAGAGAGAGAGAGAGAGAGAAAAAAGCATTAATTTGTTGTTCTATTCATTTATGCATTCATGAGTTGCTTCTTGTATATGCCTTGGCTGGGGATTGAACCCTAACCATGATGTATTAGGGAGGACACTCTAATCAACTGACCTACCCAGCCAGGGCAAGGGCAAATTTTTAAAAAGCCCTCACACACTTTTGCAATTAACCCCAAGGCTTCTTGAGGCTCTCAGAAGATTTTCCCTTAGGTCTCATTAGTCAGAGCTAGACAACTGGCTGATGCTCTAGCTGCAAAGGAAGCTGGGCAAGTGGTTATCAGGCCTCTGTTGTAGGAGGCAGGCCCTGTCAGCAAAGATAAAAGGGCAGGGGGGTAACAGCTGGCAGGCAACCAACAGGGAGTGTCATAAGACTTGAGTCCCCTTCTGATTTCAACCAACGAGCTTTGTTACTTGAGGACGACTTGTTTGAGATCCATGCTTATGTTGCGTTGGGTTTTGTTTGTTTGTTCTTTTTTTTAAAGTCATTTATCTTAGTTGCCTAATGTTAGAAAGGTTAGACCAGATTCCGACTTATTCCGAGTTGGAATGGATAAGCTTGGTCAGATATCTTATAGCGCATTTTTTTTCTAGAAAAATATCAGTAGATATCTGAAGAACAAACATCCTCTTTTAGAGTATCAGTACAAAACTAAAAGTTCTCATTTGTTTCTAGAGTGATGGAAATTTTTAAAATCTGCATGTATTTACAATATAACTAACTTGATATTTTACTGATGTTTATAATTAATAAGTGAATGCATACTCTTCACGTGAAATGTATCTTCATTTTAACTGGTGTAGAATTTGCTTATATTTCCAATGGGACTTTTGAAGAGTTTATTTTATGTGGAATTATTTATATATTATATCAATATATATTTGGAACTATTAATATTTGTAATATCAATACATATTGGTAGTTTACTCTGTGTCTTTAAAAACAACAGCAAGCTATTTTCAAAATATCGCAGCTTTTGTACATTTTGTGAATTTACATGAACTTTATATGAGATTTCAGACTCTGAGAAAAAACTTTTAGCTCATCAATTTAAAACAACTATATTAGGTGCAAATTTTAAATATACTTAATTATACTAATGTCTTTTAATTTTTATATGATCACATTAGTCAATTGGAGAAATACATGAAAGAATTGATTACTCTGAACCTATCAAAGAGAGCTGCACATTCAGTCCCGTTTCCAGGTGAGGAGTGATTTAGAAACAGGACCACTAGCTTCTTGTGATAGCGCGAAACATGCTGTGCTGTCTGTTCTCCTCCTGGCAGAAGCTGGCTCTGAAGACTTGGAGATACTTCCTAATGGACTGGTTTTGATTAGCTCCGTAAGTGTGTCGTTTCATTACCCCATTTTCTAGAACCAGGAGCTTGCATCTTTCCTTTAACCCTTCGATATACCAATGCCCATCTTCAAATAAAATGAGTAGGCACATGGCTCAAAAAACAAACCGTATATGCATTTTCACTGGTGTTATAAATGTGATTGTCTGAGCTCCATTCATATTTGTATTCCCATGTGCATACTGAGCTTTTGTATTACCTTATCTTCCATTGTAACTATTGGGAGCCCAATAAGTTCAAGAATGGTTTCCCATTCAATGGTCTATCCCTTGCATTATTTAAGTGGTGTACTCAAATATTTGTTGAATTTAGTGTACTTGTCTACCCCCTCACACGTCATTTAGATTTTTACTTTTTTTCTTGTACTTTTCAGAGTAAGTCCTTTAATAATAAAACTGCTGATAGATTATTCCATATTTCCCAACTTTAAAGAGAGAATCAACCATGTTTATGGAAACTCTCATGCATACAGATCACTGTGGTAGTGGTATAGCTCCAAACAAGAGAGGACAGTATAGTCTGGGATGACAGAGTTAATAGGGTACAATATACAAATGCAGCCACTGAAGACCCTTTGCTGCTGGTTGCAAATTATTTAGTCCAGTTTTCTCTTATGAAGATGGAGGACCAGTCAGCCTCTACAACAGTCTCTTGCAAACCTTTTTCAAAGCAACAGAATACATATTTTAAGCCAAATCACACATAGGGCCCCAATGTCTAAAACCAGTGAGAGCTGTGTTATTCTAATCGAAGGCTCCCTAGACTTCCCCTAAACCTCTGTGCCTGAGATGTTCCCTCATAGTCCTTGATGACATTGTTAAACCCCATTAATAAGTGCCCTTTTGGTCTGCTCTGTCATTTCTTTTTCTCATGGGTTGGTAACTATGATATAGGACTATATATACAGCTTCGCTGCTTGTGATCGGTCTGTGCCTATGCACGTGGGGGGCCCCTGATGGAGCATGTGGTTTCCAGAGCCCACGGTGGGGTCACTGCACAAGCCAGCTAAGAGGCTGCCCATGTGGCCTTGTTGTGTGAAGCAGACAGAGTGAACCCACATGCCATCTACCGCCTCCATCAGCATTTGTAATGTTCCTGGATTTCTCTCCTTCATTATTCATAAGGGATTAAAATATCCTGGAATAAAGAACTTTGAACCCGATAAGCCTGGAAAAATATTTCTGATGGACCTGAATGATGCAGACCCAACAGCGGTGGAACTGAGTATCACCGGAAGTGCATTTGATCTGTCTTCATTCAACCCTCATGGGATCAGCACGTTCACAGATGAAGGTGACAACATTGAATGTTTCTTAGGAAAAAACCCAAATTTTTTTAAAAAGCGGAAAAAAGTTAACACATGAATATTTCTTTTCATTCAACTAAAGTACAATCATGAATAATGTTCTTCTGCATTTTAAATGTACCTCTGTTTTAATGAAATATATTATAAGTACTTAAATGCTTGAGAATGTTAAAATATTTAAGATTTCTAAAGCACTGAATTTAAAAAAATACTACCAGCATTCACAGTATCCCTATAATTGCTGTAGTAATAATACTCAGCCCTAATAGTATAGGTTTTCAAATTTTAAACCATTTTGCAGATCCAGACATGTACAGGAATAGATTTTTCTAACATAAGCCATCTGCAGCCTATAGATCCACTGACAGAAAGTCACTGTGTTCAGCTTTCTCTCAGCCCCGTCCCCTCCAATGGCTCCCTGTCCACTGGTTCCTCTGTTTTGTCTTCAAACTGCTTCTCCACATTTTAATATGTTGTCCCCCCATCCCTTATGTCTTCATTTCCTTCCTTCCTTCCTTCTCTCCTTCCTCCTTCCTTCCTCCCTTCCTCCCTCCCTTCTTCTTCTTTCCTCCCTTCCTCCC
>VMDR010021415.1:0-16851 GCA_007922815.1 Macrotus californicus | reverse complement strand
CCCCCTCTTTAGTTAATGTCCATGGGTCATATATATGAGTTCTTTGGCTTCTACATTTCCTATACTATTCTTAACCTCCCCCTGTCTATCTTCTACCTACCATTTATGCTTCTTATTCCCTGTATTTTTGTAGGCCCTCAAAATGCTTGTAAAGCCGAGACTCTCGCTCATGCATCTAGTTGATAAATGGCCCTGGCAGAGGTGTGTCAGGAAAGGACTCCGACAGATGTGACTCACATTTTGGAAAACTTTATTTTACACATTGGCTTACCTATCCTTCACCATTTCTCAGTGGCCATCCCTAAGAAACCAACTGGTGAGAGATTTTAAAAATGATTCCTTAGGACCTTCAGTGTCACTGTTGGTGCATCCATTTTGCTCGTGTATTTGTACTGATAAGACACACCCTCTTCTCCCCTTCAAGGTCTTGAGAAGCGATAGACAAAAAGGAATTTTCTCCCTTTCCAATCTTTCCTAACAGAAGGGGTCTGGTGTTTCATTACTGCTGAGACTGTGCGTAAATACAATTAGAGTCCCCGCAGTGTCAGGGCCTAGTCAATGTCCTCATCTAACAATTTCACCTAAATTTAGAGCATCAGTAATTTCATTTGGTATTTAAGGTGCTTTTCCGTACTTCCAAAGATCGATTAATCTCAGGTGGTGCTAAAAGGTGTATTCCTTCGAAAGGTGTCCAGTAACGCTGCTCAACAGCTCCTACTGGTCCTGTGATTGTTCAGTCCAACCTCTGTTAGCTTCAGATATGCTTTGGAGTAAAATTTTATTTCTGTTGTGTTAACTCAGTGGCTGAGATAAGTTGAGAACTGTAGAGGAGATAAATCTAGAAGAGTTTCATTAAGTCACACAGTTTTTAGGAGGGTCTGAGTCATTTCACATTTTCGTACATACTGTGTAATATTTTAGCTACCTGACCTTTGCTTCTGGGTCCTCATATATAAAATGGGGTAATAGTAGTTAACATTTCATAGGCATATATATATACAGTAAGGATTAACTATGTCAGTACACTCTACATAAAGCATTTGGACCAGCATCTGACATATTGGTATTATATTTTTATTATGACATGTTATTTTTTAGTTAAAAAATTAAATTGATTTATATGTCATCAGACTTACTGTGGTCAAGCATTTATGGAAACTCAGTTTTAATGTCAGTGTTACCTGCTGGATGAGAGACAGCCAGGACTCAGTGGGCATAGAATTCACATTTCGAATTCAGCAGAGTTAAACCTCACTGAGCCACGAGCCCATAATTTGAAATTTATAGGCATTTAGGAGTAATTTTATTTTACAGTGTCAGTGAAGGCAGTGTTTGCAGACAAATAAATAAAATGTATTTTTGACTAGCAAATGGAAAAAATATTCTTTAGCACATAAAAATAAAGGTGCATTTATATGTAAGTTATATGGAGAGGTTATTTTAAAATAGTTCTTATTTGTATATTACAGTGCATCCAGGAAGCCATATACTTTACAACCCTTTATTAGTAATTTGTAGGTTTGTGCTATTGTATGTTTTAAAAGTAATAGACGTGGATTTTCTTTCTACATATTATTTCTGACTTTCTCCCTATTCTTCATTATTACAGAAATTTCTGCACATTATTTAAAAACACCCCAATCAATATTCAAATCTAAGAGATCCATTATTCATTTTTAAAAGAATAATAAATACAAATGTTTAAAAGATTTAAAATGTTAAATAGGCAACCTACGTTCTGTCCATGAGAACACCCCACCAAAATCGTCGTCAGTGGGGAAGCAGGCTGGGGAAGGTGACTGAGCTGCTGCGGGCACTTCCCACACTCCCACAGGCCGACGGCTCTGGTACGGGTTACCGTGTGACACCCTCCCCACAGAGTCACCCTCGTTCCTTGGGGGGGACAGAGTAACTTATGGTTTAGATTTTATACCATGAGCTTGTAATATCTGTTCAAACACTTTTACACTTTTTTAAGGATTTAACACCGTTGGCTCTTCCTTCCTCGCCAGAGGGTCTCTTTCCATGGCTTTGATGACACCACGGGAGTCTCCCTCCTCCTGTGGGCCTGTCCTGGCTTGACTCCTCCGATGGCCCTCGTTGTCCTTCACCAGAAGATTCTCTTCTAAACCCTCCAGTCTTCTTATTCTGTTCTTCCTCCCTGGATAAGGCTGATACACTCCCATTATTTCAGTTATTTACATCCTCAGCATCCTCAAATACACACTCATTCATCAAAACATGTATATTAGGTTTCTACTTTGGGCAGCAGGGACTGGAAGACAGCAGTTAGCAAAGCAGATGAGAATCTCTGTTTTATTTTGAGCTTTCATTCCATGCAAGAAGATAATAGCATTACAATGGATAAAATAAAATGCATTAAATAGTAATGCATTCCAAAGAGAAAAATTAAAGCAGATAAGAGAAATAAAGTATCAGGACGGGACATGAAAATTATGCATTGGCCCCAATTCACCCCTCAGTTCAGAGCTTCAGTGCATATGCCAGAGTGTCCAGTGCACCCTGAATGGCCAGCCTGGATAAGTACCTCAAAGTTACCATGACCCAAACTCAATGTGTCATCCCCATCAACTTTATTCTGCCACCTCCACTGGCTGTGCAAACCAGGAATGTATGAGTCATCCTTGAATTCTTGCTCATTCCCCCATCCCATCTGTCACAGAGTTTGGCCACAGTTCTCCCACATAACTCCAGCCACGGCTCTCCAGCCTCACGGCCACTCTCCTAATTCAGAGCACAGACACTTCTCAGCTGGATTCCTGAGGATTCCAGACCCCCTCCAGCCGTCACCTCTTCTTCCAGGGCCATCAAAACTCATCTTGGTACTCCTCTTCTCAGTGGATCGATGACCCCACATCACTCCTGCTCAGCTCTCGGATCACATCCCTCTTAAAGCTTCTCTCATCCTTGTCTAGTCTTAACCGCTGTCCTTCGTTCTTCATCACACCCTCCTCTTTTGGCCCAGGATATTTGCACATACTTATTTCTTCTTCCTGCAGTCTTCTTCCCCCCACTCTTCATCAGGCTTACCCGTCTTTCAAATCTTAATTGAAGAATCACTTCATCAGGCAAGCTTTATCCCAATCCTTAAACTGACCTATTTGCACCAATTATGGATACCTAACATCCTATTTGTCCCTATTTGACAATGCATGCTACATCTGTTGTTACTCCTATAGTGGCTCTTCCCCACTCTGCGGTACAGGCTGCAAGTGGATAAGGACCACATCTGCCTTTTCCACACATCACCCAAGTGCTTATAAAAAACGTCTGACATATACAGTATGTGCCCAACACATTTACTGAATGAATGAATGAATGAATGAATGAATGAATGAATGAATACTACAGCAAAGATTAATAGCGCATGGCTACTGGTGGCTTTTACTTGGCATTTATATGCTCATACTCAGAGGTGATTTTGAATCATGATCTCTTAAAAGTACTTGCATTGTGGCTTCTCATTGTATTTCTGATTGTGGAGGATGCTTTCTAACAATTGACACATCTCCAGTTTCCAGCAGTGTCCTCTCTTGCACATTTTTATTCAAATTTTCACATTTCTAGCAGCGTTATCAGCAGTCTTCCAGAGAGACTTCCTAGTGTTGATTCTGCTGTACAATCAGGATCCACTGTAGGTATAAGTTGACATCAAGTTTCAAAACTAGTAGGAATCTCTCTTTAATTATATCAGTTTCCGCTGTTGGTAAGAGATATCCTTGAGATGTTACCACATAAAGAAAATACATAATCTTTTATCTTCTCTCCTTTGATTGCTGCTTGGGTCTTGAACACATTTTCTTCTTAACCTTACTTAATTTCCTTGATGCTCCTCTCTTCTCAGGCTAGTCTGTGATAATTGCACCAAATTTATGCCTGCTCACTCTTTAGAGATTAATGTTACCAAACCTCATTTGCTTTCCTGGCCATTCATTGTGCCTCATACATTAAAAAGTGATAATATTTATTAATCACATGCCAAATGCTATGGATATACCTGTCATCCTGCAACAGTCAAATAAATGGAGAAGGTACTGTGACGATTTTCACTTTTAAAGGAGAGGAAAGTAAGGTTTGGAGAGTGTAATGTCACGAAGTATTTAAACTGAAATGTGAGATCAAGGCTAGGCCTCTCGTTTTTGGGCCGTCACCGTTATATTTTCGGTGGATGACAGCATTTATGGTTTTGTTCTCTTCACTGAATTTTGGTCTTTCAACCTAAACTGAAGGGAGCTTAAGTACGGAGGGGCGGGTAGTGCAGGAAGTGCCATGTGGACAACTACCAGTCAGAAGGCAGATCCGGTTTGAGGTGTTGTCCGGGAAGAAATTTCTAGGGCTCTACTACCTTGGTTGACCTAGGGTTCAGACTAGTTAGGAATCCTCTGGGTATAATGTTAACAATCTACGCTTTGTTTTCTCTTCAATATGGTCAGCTGTGTAACAGACTTCCATTGTGCATAACATGGGGGAAAGGAAAATTGGCAATTTTCCTCGGCCATTGGTATCCATTTTGATTTCTGTAACTTTCAACCCAAGTAATTAAAGGATTACAGATTTCAATTCTCTCCCCCCACCTCCTTCTGTGTGTGTGTGTGTCTTTGGATAGACTCCTATGTGCCTGCAGCCCTGAAGAACCCTGGGCTGGATGCGCACTGTTTACCGTGCTGTGTTACCTGTCTCTCGTGCAGAAGCTCCCTTAACCAGTGAAGGCACACAGCTCTCCTTTCTGCTCTCTCTCCAGCCCCCCGGGAGCTGCAGGCTCCCGGCCTAACAGCCCTCCACACTTCTCTTGAAGTCATTCTCTAGCTGCTCAGAGTGAGCCTCTGACCTACTGAGTAGTGTGGTCAAGAAGTAAATGGGTCATGTGCAGCCCCGACCAGGACCTGAGGAGTCCCGCTGACTGCAGAACTGCTGGCCTGCCGAGCATCCGCGGCCCACTGCCGCCTATCCCAGGCGCAGGTGTCCCCTTCTCTCTCCAGACTCCAGCGGGCCACCCTGGTACAGAGCGTGCCCCCGTTCTCCTGCAGCCGCAGCCGAGGGCTCCGCCTTGGAGACCAGCCAGTAGTCACCGGTCAGGGACCTGGAAGTCAAGGCTGTGTAGCCTAGTGGTTAGGAAACCAGGCGTTGGAGTTCAGTCTTGGTTCCATTTGTAAACACCGGTTGACCTTGGGCAAAGTTCCTTTGCTTCAACGTGCCAGTTTCTAAATCCCTAATATAGGGAAACTGAGGTGATGGCCGAACTAAGATTGCTGTAGGAATTAATTAACGAAGTACTCCTTTCACGTAGTAGGCGTTCAGTTCATGGTAAGGACGATTAAAAGGAAAAGAAGTTAGAAGTTAAGGTTTGGGTCCAGATGTGGGGTAGACCTCAGACTTTTCAAGGAGGAGGGGGCGGGGAGTGTGGCGGCAGCGTCTGCCCTCCACCCCTCCACCCCCACTCCGAGATAAACTCGGGAGTGCCGGGAGAGCCCTTGGTCCCAGCTCCTTCTGCCCCGAGCCCGGAGGCATCTCAGGGCGCCCGCAGCACGTCTCTTTACCTCGGGCTGCGAAAAGACTTCTCCCACGAATTATCTCCCTCCCTCCCCAGCCCCCAGCACACTCGCCGTTTCCTCTGGGTCTTGGCAGCCTCATCCCGCCCGATCCAGCCTCAGGCGGGAGGGAAGAGGCAGCTTTGGGGTGCACAAGTCCCCCCTGGCCCCAGGAAAGCGAGAGAAGACGAGGTGTCGTGGAGACCGCGGGAGATCGCGGCTCCTGGGGCGGCTCCTGAACCCCTTCCTCATTTTGCCTGCATTCAAAGGACTGCTCTTGGCTTTTGGAACCCCCAGGCGTAGCCCCTGAACAGCGGGTGTCCCTCCCCCCCTGGGCTAAGCCCGGGGCGCCAGCCCTGCCCGCAGCAGCAGTGGGCAGCGAGCGCAGGCCCGCGAGGTAAGGAGGGACGGGTGCGGGCCGGCAGTGTGGCTGCACGTGCGCGCGTGCGTGTCCGGAGAGGGCGTGGGGGCCCGCCGGGCGCGTTCCACTCCACCACCTGCCCTCCCGGTACCTTGCCGCCGCCCAAGCCCTTGCGCCCCTCGCAGTCACGTTAGGTCCCTAGCCTCCTGCATCCCCAACCCCTTCCACATCCCATCACCCCTCTTCAAACCCCACCCTCCCTACTTATTAATTTCCCACTGCAGAAGCAGACCGAAACCTGGAGAGGCAGCGTTGCCTTCCTGCTGCCCTCGCCACCCCCTCCTTCTGCTATAAATAATCCGGACTAGCGGGTCAGGCACGTCACACGGCGAGAAACCGGGACCCCGAGGTTTTCTTCTCAGGGAATAGGGGGCAAAGGGTGAGGAGCAGGAGAAAGAAATCACTCGTGAGTAGTGAAGAAAAGCTTGCTCCTTGACTCCGAGAAAAGACCAGGCAGCATTTTATTCCTCTTCTCTTTTTCTGTCTTCCTTTTTGATTTTTTGGTGTCTTTTTTATTCTCCAGCGAGGCCCCCCTCCGCCCCAAATCCAACGGATTGCTCAGCACTCTGCCCATTGGTTTATTTTCCTCCCTCCCCCCCACCGCACAACCCCCACCTCCAGCACCCAGCTCACCCCAGGCAGGGGATGCTATTCTCTAAGGAAATAAAGTTCAAACTCTTCTCCCATCTGCTTGCTGAGACCAGAAGTGGTCTCCCAGGCACCATCTTCCGCTCGCACTCCACACCTGCTATCCCCTAAATTTCTAATCTGGTTTTGCATATTTAAAAGGACACACACACACACACACACACACACACACACAACCAAAACCCGGGAGGTGCAATACTGCCTCCCGCAACTACCGAAACTTACCAGCCACTCCAGTTGTTTTTGTCTGAAGGAAAGGACAACAAAGATTTTTACTCTGGGTCCTCTTGTGGGGTGACTCTTTTATAGCATTCAAATATGTATGTATTATACACACATATGTGTTTCCTTTTTCCTCTTTAATTCTTTTATTTTTATTTTTATTTTTTTCTTAGCAAGAAAATCTGCTAGGTCCCAGGCAGTCGCTGCTGCCCCTTTGATGTTTTGGTACGCCGTGCGCATGCGCGTCACATTAGAATTACTGCACTGGGCAGACTAAGTTGGATCTCCTCTCTTCAGTGAAACCCTCAATCCCATCAAAAACTAAAGGGATGTGGAGAGTCCGGAAAAAGGGCTACTTTGGGATTTGGTCATTTCCCTTGATAATCGCCGCTGTCTGTGCGCAGAGGTAAGTGTGCCCACCTTTTCTCCTTTTCCTTTTTCACTTCGAAGGGCTCAGCCTGCATACCTCTGTAAACCGGGATCTGTAGTGAGGATCAGAGAGATGCTGAAGACGTTGTGCCTGCTGCCTTACTGATGCCTGTTTATTGTCTTTTCTCTCCTTAGTGTCAATGATCCTAGTAATATGTCACTGGTTAAAGAGACGGTGGATAGACTCCTGAAAGGCTATGACATTCGTCTGAGACCAGATTTTGGAGGTAATAGGGTTGCCTTGGAAATCAGAAACAACCCAGCTATAGCCTAAGCTGTCTTTTGAGCTTTGTGTTCACTGTCTCTTCCCTCTCCCTCATCGGGGTGAATGTGCTACATTGAATGCTCTGTGTTACCATATTGAGAAACTGATCCAAACTTAAGCCGATTTGTTACTGGCACTTAGATGATCTTTCCGTGGGTATTCAGAGACCCTCTTAGTGGGTATTGGTGATAACTGTCCTTCGGCTTCACTGTTATAAATCCTTTGCTTCACTGTCTTTGCCTTGTTCCAATACAAATCTCTTAAATTTAGTTAATGGTGTACCCAGAGAACCTGGCTTAATGAAGGCTGTCATGAACATTTTTGAGGACAAGATGTGCAGACAATCGGTTGAAAAGTGACATTAACCCCCTGTGCCCGCCTACTTTGGAAGAGTTCTGGCCACAGTTTAAAGTGGCTGGTGTCTGGGTATTACCCAGTCCTGGAAGCCTCATTGCACGGGGTAGGGGGGTGGGGGGAGGGGAGGACCGAGAGGCTTGGAGCGTAGTGGGGTGAAGGGCCAGGGACCTCTCTCGCTGCAGCCTTAGAAACCCTGATATGCCCGTTTAATTTTGCTTCAGAGTCTTATGAAGCTCAGAGAGTTAAAAACCTGCACACAGAAGCTGTGGGGGTGAATGAGGAGGAAGGTTTCAACGCAACATATAAAATTTCCTTGGGCTAGAATGTTCTTGTGCTTTTGTGAGTTGTGTGTGTTCTCCTGCTGAGACATCTACATATGTAGACAGGGCTGGAATCCCTCACCCATCAGGACACGTGTGTGCATGTTCAGTAGAGCATTTCCTAGAGGAGCTCCTGTACCCTTTTTAAAAAAGGAGCAGGGACTGGAAGAATTTGAGGGTGAGCAGTGGGGAGGGACTTGGAGCAGAGTGTCCCATTCCTAGGGCACAACTCTTGTTAAGAATGAAAGAAGTTCTGAGAAATCACGTGGCTGGCCATCTTGGTTTGCAGGTCCCCCCGTGGCCGTGGGAATGAATATTGACATTGCCAGCATCGATATGGTTTCTGAAGTTAATATGGTGAGTACTGAGGTTTCTGGCCGTGTGTCCACAGACCTCCACTGGGGACGGGGAGGAGAAAGCTGACGGGGGTGTGTATGAAGTGGGACAAGGGCAGGGGATTTGGGTTTGGAACTCCCTGTGTTTGTGGCTTCAGAGCCTGCCCTTTCTGGTCCCTAAGGATTTTACCAGCTTGGTTCAAACACTTGTGACTTGGCATAAAGCAAGTAAAATGCATCACTCATTCACATGCAAATCACAGCCATATGCAGAAGACCCCCTGCAGAAGCCACATTTCCTAAGGTGCAATTGGAAATCGGGTTCATCAAAGGCTACTCTGGGCTTGGGGTGGAGTCAGGTGCAGAGAGCAGGGTTTTGAGTTAACATTTAAAAGAGAATATTACCTACAAACTGAACTGTTGAAAAGAGTCTGAAGAGATGCCCCAGGGAGTACTCATGTCCACTTGTTGCTTTCAGAGATGTCCTTTTTACTCCTGAGGGCAAGCTCCCCACCCAGCTCCTTTAAGCCCCACTACCACCAAAATAAGTAAAATGAAGATTGGCCACCCTTGTTTACAAAAGCCAGGCTCAGACCCACATATCCTCTCTGATTATTTCTGCAATGTTATTCACCTCCTGTCCTAAGCTTGTATAATTTGTGGATAGCAGCACTCCTTAGTGGCTACCTCCCTGGACTTGAGGCAAGTGCTTTAAAAAAAAAAAAAAAAAAGCCTCGGTGTTCCCAACTGGGAAACACTTGTGGGGGATAGCTTCATGCAGGTGCGCCCCCTGCTGCCCATGTTGGGGCACTGCAGACATACAAGACAAAGACAAGTGTCCCAGATACTCCCCCCTCCCCCCCCCCCGCCCCCCACTTACTTGTGACTTTTCTACTTTGCGTTTTGAAGTTTTCTCCTTTGGAAAAGCTTTTCTAGAAAGGCCATATTTGAGTGTAACATTACAGTGTTACTTTCAATTCTGATGCCACGAAGCACATTCCTCAGAAGATTTTGTTGTGGCCTAGAGATGGAATGCACTATTAAAGAGGAAGTGGTTGTGTAGGGTCTAATGCAAAACACGTCTAGGCCAGCCCGCAGGACTTTAAAGGCAGGACACTTCCTAACTCCAGCCCAGGTGCTCTGCAGTGGACTTGCTCTCAACATCACACATGTTTTCGTATTCCCAGAATGCAAATAAAGAGGAAGCTCAGATAGTCAGCTTTGTTCCCCTATACACTGTCCAAAAGATTCTGAAGCATCTCTTGACTGCTGGAGGCAATATTCAACTTTATCAGTAATATTTTAATGACTTGTCTTTAATGACTTGTCTGTTAAAGGTATATTCTTGTCTTCTAATTGCTAGGTAAGTTTTTACCATGTAGGATACAGACTAAAGGCAATATTGGGTGATTTGGAACCTCAGATTTCCCACACGTTTTGAAAATCATATGTGGGTAGAGAATATTTCTTTTTTAAGAAACTAATTTCTCAGATATACAAATATCCACCTTTGTGGGATTTTAGAGTTTTTTCATCAGTGTATATTTTGAGTTTTACCATAAAAATTTTTAAATGTCCTAATGTTGGTACCTCCTAAATTCCAGATACTTGAATCTAAACGGTGTTGTCAGGTGTGGTTCAGTGTGCTCCAGTGTGATAGAATTAGAACCCTCTCTTTTGCATTTTGATTTATTTATGCTTCTTTCTCCTCCCCAATTTTGTCTTACCACCTCTCCCTTTACAGTGTCACAAACATGGGCTTTTTAGAAAAATTAGCAAATATTTAGAATCCAGAGACAGTGATGAATGATTAGAAGTTGCTGAAATAGATTAACTAAGAACTTAAATATATTCCAATTTGTTTAGAACAGGATTTTTTTTTCTTGTTAAGTTTTGTTCACTTTTTTTTTTGCCTGTGTGCAGCATTTTGGAGAGGTATCTGAATTGAACACGAGGCCAAAACCTGCTAGTCAAAATATAGACCCAGCTACAGTGAGGTGTCACCTCTCAGAGTTATTTACTGTTGCTGAAAAGTCACGGGGTGGGGAAAGTGTAAAAGCAAGGGTCAGCTTGTAAATGGGACAGCAGTGCAGCCTTGCTGATTAGAAGCCAGTGTTTAAAACCCAGATGCCCTTCTTAGCCTAATGCTAACTCGCATGGACCTGTCCAGACACATTCTGACCTGTGAAATACACTTATTTCAGCTAGCAGTCTTCGTGACTTTACATTAATCTTTCAAAGAAAAATTCCGTGATGCATGCTATTTTATTTAAATATGGTTATCTGATTTGAAGCAACAGATGGGAAGTTCCGTCACTGGTGTCTAAATAAAGCAAGATGTTTGTAGCATTTTGCCCTCCTATACAGCTCTAAAAAGATTAGGGTATTCTGATTAGATTCAGTTCTGAAAGAACATTGATGTATTGTTTAAGTGAAACCTCAAAATTGATTAACACACATGTTTCTGTCATATTCTCCTCTGTGGCCTGCAACCTCTGGTCATCGTAACTTTCTTCTATCATGGCAAACCTTCCTTTGAAGAATGGTGGGCACCAGGCCATTTAAACTGCTGTTGATTCATTTGTACCAAAAGAAAAGACCCGTATGGGTGTGGTGATCCTGGTAGGTGTCAGTGCTAGAAAAACCCTGAACTGAGTCAGGAGTCTGGGATGCTAGCCTTGCTGCTGCTGTTCGGTCATCCTGAGGGAATGACTCACCTGCTAAAGGGGAACATTCGTCCTGTTTTACCTATCTCAGGCAACCGCCAGAATTAATGACATGATACATGTGGAAGGTATCGGTGTGATATGAACATAGCCTGTGTAGAAGACTGAATACCAGGCTGTCACTCAAGAGACTCAGTGTCCACTCCAGCTGCTTCCCCAAGTGAGGCTGGGTCAGTAATCTATTTGACTCTGTCTCAGTCCCCTTGTGTTTGAAATGGAGGGGACATGATAAGTTGATTTCCAACTCAAGTAACATGTGTCTTTGGTTTGGTTTATTATGTAATCACTCTGTTGAGTACAGAGAAGGTCTAGGAAACTTGGGGAATCAGCACAGACTAAGGAAAATGCAGAAATCCTAAATGATTTGCAGTCCTGAGTTCTTACTGAGGACGGTGATAACAGCATCTGACTCAGTCATGTGACTCAGGTTGGCTCCATGGAACATCTTTGGAAGAACGTGATGTCAATTAGAATGCTCCTGAGCAGAAAGCTTGGCTTTAGAATGACATATTTTTAGATGTCTTGGTTAAACTGGCAGGAATCTTTTTGTTAAGATTCTTGATGAAAAGTGCATTTTAAGATCCAAAATTGGCTCTGAGGATTCTGTACTGAAATAGCTTTCACTTCATTTGAAGCAGATTCTTCTCCGTCTTGAAACAACACATTTGCCATTCAAAGAGTGAAGCAGTATTTCACTTTTGAGGAAAGAGTTCTAGTAAATATGAACACAAATTACCTTTTTATGCAATGGTGAATGGAGGAAAGTACTGCCTCTGAACAAACAAACAAACAAACAAACACCCAGATGTTTGCTTTACCAGCTGCAAAGTTTAAACTTCACTTCAACAGGAATACTTATTTAGTGGCTACCGTGATCCAGCCAAGTGTCTGGCCTTAAGAACAGAGCAGTGAACGATGCCAACTTCCTCTCTGACCTCATGAAACTTAGCACAGAGACGTTCACTGTCAGTTCTGCTGCAGGCTTCCACTGTGCTTATACTTAGTGTAAGTCTTATCTTTGCCCTGAAACTCTTTCTGAGCATCCAGTTGAGTAGCTAGTGGTCTATGTCTCCCATGGCTTTCTCTGTGACTGGCTGGCTCCTATTCTCTGTCCTCCCTAATTTATGTTTATAAAATGCACATTCACAAGGTCATTTTGTCTCTCCCCATGTAGTCTTGACTATGCAATGGTTGGTTGGATGTTTGACTCCTATTGAATGCCACACATATTGGGTGAAGTGTTTGTTTTTGTGGCCGTCGTTTGTTGTCATTGACTAGATGCTGCCCCATGTGTGTGGAAAAACAGCACCAAATCACAGTCCTAAATGTCAAAGCATTCACTGTTCAAACCAACAAATGTACAAAGGATCACAACGTAGGATCATAAGTGATTTGAAAGAGGAAGTATACAGGGAATTTTGAGAATATGGAGGACTGGAGTATTATACAGAAATTAGGTCAGTGAAGGTGCTATGCATTCCACACAGAAAGGTGGCATGTAGGAGAATAAGACACAGGAAAAATAAATGGGGTTACAGAGTTTCACGTCGCTTAAAATGGCTGGAGTGGGGAGTAGGCGTGAGGAGGTGATAAGAGTTGATATTGAGGTCATAGGTGGTGATCAGATTATGAAGACTATTTTTAGTGGCTTGCTGAAGAGTTTAATTTTAGTTCCCAAGGCTATAGAGACCCAGGAAAGGGTGTCCACAGGAGAACTGCAGGAACAGATTCATACTTCAGGAAGATGCTTCTCAAGTGCGGAGGGTGGACTGAAATGGATCGTGACCTAAGGTTGGGAGATGCAATGGAAACCCACCGCAAAAATCCAGAAAGGACTGATGAACTAACACAGGGATGCCGAGGGTTAGATATAAAATGGGGGCGTTTATAATGTAGAAGTGACAGGACTTGGGAATCCCAGGTTTCTCATGGTGTCATTTACTGACGCGTAGAACAGAAAGAGCAGCCAAGTTGAGAAGGTAGGGGCAGGCCATTTGGGAAATGTTCTTTTCTGTACATACGGAATCCCTGAAAGGAGATAACCAGGGGGAGATTGGAAAATATAGATCTAGAGCTCAGTAAGTAGCCATGACTAGAGAGTTGAACTTGGACCTGTCAGCTTGTGAGTGGTACCGCTTACAACTGTACGAATGGATACAATTAAAAAGGGAAAGTGAGAAGCCAGCTGAAAATGGGGTTCTGGGGAGCACTGCAATTTAAGTGGTGGGACCCTAAAAAGGAGTCCGCTAAGGAGATTAATTAGCTAAGCAGCCCTCAGAGGTTCTCCCTACAGATGATAATGTCTTCAGAGCTGAGACATCAGAGTTTAAAAAAGAAGGAAATGGTCAGCCGTGTCATATTAAACAAACAAACAAAAAAAAGAAAACCTCACTTCCACAGCTGAAAGCCCTTTTATATTAGGCCATAAAGAACCAGGTCCTGGGGCGTGAAGTCTGAACCACCAGCAATGCGCTAAGTAGAAAAGCAAGCGTCCGCCATCCCGGAGTTGAGGAGCGCGTCTCACATGTCAGGCGTTAGAGAAGAAAGATGTGAGTTGATTTGAAAGGATTTACATTGGCTACAAGTAAGGTGTGGGGGCTGAGATAAGGTGAAGCCTGGGCAGTTCTACGCCAGGAGTCCCATCTGTAAGGAAAAAATGGTCACTCCTTTGGGTTGGTTGCAGGCAGCAGTCCTGAAAGGTCACGCACGAGTGGGCTGCGGGGGCCCAGTTTGCAGCTGACTGGTAGCCACTGGGGTGTTGACTCAGAGCTCCAACAGACACCCAGGAATGTGAGCAGGCCTGTCAGCAGGCCCCCCAGCTTTTAATCATCTAACGGTCCTGTCCTTTTCCGTCACTCTCCAGCCTGCTGTAATTTAATTTAGAACGTCTCCAAATTGTTGTCCTTGTCAGTGAGATGCTACAGTGATCAACTGAAATAAGTCCTGAGGCTTGTCTCCCAGAAATAGTCCCAGGAGCTCATTAGTAAGTGTAGCGAGAGGAGTTGTAGTGGTTTAAACTACACTCGAAAAGTTTGGATCTGAAGTGAAGTGTGGAGAGGGCACGCGCAGAAAGGAGTCATACGATTTGGAGGAATATTGTCCTTTAGAAGGGTGTAGGCTGCGAATAATACAAAGCAGGAGGTGGGGTGTTTGCTGGCAATCCAAATGATGGCCTGATCGAAGGCCTCTGTGTTCTCTGTGGCGTGGGAGATGCTCTCTGCTGAGGTCAGAGGAGGTAAAAATCTGCGCTGTGGAGGATGGGAAGTGAGCTCCCTCAGGACACGCAGGAGGTAATCCAGGAAGCACGAACATGCTGCAGGGGTGTGTGGACACTCACTGACCGCAGGCAGGCCTGCCTCTACATTATGCACGGTTCTCCTACCCAGATCTGGCAAGCCTTCATGTTCTCTCCTCCTTTTCCTGCTTCGCCTTCTCCTTCTCTTCCCCTCTGCTCCTCTTACACAGTACCCAGCCTTTTCCACCACCACTGTGACACTAATGTAATAAAATAATTACAGCTACGCTTACTGAGTCATAATCATGCAGGTATTGTGTTTGTGATCTCATCTAATGTTCCTGTAAAAAGAGTGAGATGGTCACTATCAACCTGTTCACAAAAGAGGGACTTGAGGCCCAGAGTGGTGAAGTGACTTGTTCAAGGTTACAGTTAGCAAATGACTGACTTCGCGTTCCTCAAACTTAGCCATCGCTTTTGAATATGATGCTCCAAACTTATATTTCACTTGTAAATGTAGCAAGGCCTTGTTTTCAAAAATTATTTTTATTCCGTAAGTACCCTGTTTTGTTGTGGTTTGTTTTAGGGTCAGATAAACTAATCATAAGGTGTTACTAATTACTCCTCCCCTTCTTCACCTTGAAAAAATGTCTTAATTTCACTAAAATAATGTTTTCAAGAAGCTACTTTATTCAGTGTGTATTGAAGTTAAGATGTGGCCCCTGTTCTGGAGAAGCTTACATTTTCTATTACGCGTGTTGAGCATAATTTAAACCAAGCGAGAAAGGTTCAGATAGGATGTTGAGGAGTCACGGATGTTGCTTCTGTCATCGTTTCCTGCATTATCTGTGGATGCTGCTTAGCTTGCCTAATAATTCTGTTTTGCTTCAGTAGAATCAGTCAGATAACCATTACGGCCAGCAGTTATCACTAAATGTTGGCTGGTGCAGGTCGAAGAACGGTCAGCTCTCTGTGTTTTCAGCCAGTGGGAGGACGCTCTGTGGAAAGACCACTCCCTTTCCTTTTCTCCCCTCTATTGGCAAGAACTCATTTTCAGTTGAACTTTTTTCCCCACTGAGAACACATTTTTGTGATTCCCGAAGAATTGCTCCTGCAGACAATTCTCATAAAGATCATTGTGCTTTTCTTCTCTTCCCAAATCTTTCTGTCCTCCATCCCACTTAATATATATGAGACTCATTATAAAGCTTATGTCTCTAGAGATGTGTTCATCGATTTGGAAACTATGCTGCTTGATTTTGACAGTTTATAAATCTGTTTCTCTTAGTCAACTATCAGGGCAAATTCTTTGCTGCTGCTTTGTGGGTCCCCTGAAGGATGTTCTTGCTTGAATGTGGCATGAAATAAAGATCTGACTACAGGTTTACTCCGCGAGGGAAGGTGGTGGGGGGAAGTATCTCACGTTTTACATTTCAGAAGTACATCACGTGTACTCCAGCATGCTTCTCCCACCTCCACCTGTCATGGGAATTCCACTAAGAATATACATCAAAGAAGGTGTTTTCCACAACTTTGGTGGGGAGGGGCTTAATTTTAGGGGAGGGCACTAGTTCCGTGATCCTTCTGTAGCAGGGTTCTTAACCTGGGCACTGTTGGCATTGGGGACAGATAATTCTGTTGTAGAGGGCATCTTGTGTATTGTCAGATGTTAACAGCATCTCCAGCCCCTACCTACTAAGATGCCAGAAGCACCCCCACAGCTGTGAAAACCAAAACTGTCCCCAGAAATTGCCAAATGTGCTCTGGAAGGGAGAGTGTCTCCAACTGAGAACCACAGGTATAAAGAATAGTGTGCTTTTTGTCCCCAAACAAATAGAGAGAAGGAGAAGATTTTCTCATTGAGTAATAGATGTTGTGTTTAATTGCTGTGTCCATTTATGTTTGGTAATACATTGTGAAAAACCAAATTTAAAATACCAACAGGCATCAAAGGCCAGAATCGTTCACATACAACCACTTCATTGAAACTGTGTTTTAATTTGCCAGTTTACTTTCTATTTGCTTCTACACTCTATTTGCTTCTTTATATTTTTACACATTGAAATTATTATTTTGTAGAGAAAATTTTATAGTCTGTATTTTCACTTAGTGGACCATGAGTATTTTCACAGTTTTATGCTTTCTTTAAAAAAAGAAATACAAACCTGTACATACCACTGAAAACTGGTGTGTATTTTTTCATGCCTTCTCCATGATCTTGCAAACATATTCAGACATACAAGTATAGTGATATTTTCCTTTTTACTCATAGTGTATTATTTTCAAAATGATTTTTAAAATACATTTAATAGATTATTAACTGTAATCTAGCTAAAGATTATTT
>VMDR010021414.1:0-16860 GCA_007922815.1 Macrotus californicus | reverse complement strand
CAGAAGGAGAAGAGGAAGAGCAAGAAATTGAAAACTTATTTGAAAAAATAATGAAAGAAACTTCTCTAATTTGGTGAAGGAAATAGACATACAAGTCCAGGAAGCACAGGCGGTCACAAACAAGATAAACACAAAGAAGACCACACCAAGACACATCATCATTAAAATGCTAAAGGCTAAAGATAAAGAGAGAATCTTAAAAACAGCAATGGAGAAACAGACAGTTACCTACAGAGGAGTTCCCAAGAGACTGTCAGTTGATTTCTCAAAAGAAACTTTGCAGGCTAGGAGGAACTGGCAAGAAGTATTCAAAGTGATATGAAAAGCAAGGACTTACAACCTAGATTACTCTATTTAGCAAAGCTATCATTTAGAATTGAATGGCAGATAAAGTGTTTTCCAGACAAGGTAAAACTACTGGAGTTCATCATCACCAAGCTATTATTTTATGAAATGTTAAAGGGAATTATATAAGAAAAAGAAGATCAAAACATTGAACATTAAATTACAATAAATTCACAACTATCAACAACTGAATCTAAAAAACAAACTAAGCAAACAATTAGAACATGAACAGAATCATAAATATGGAGGTCACATGGAGGGTTATCAGTAGGGAGGGTGAAGGGAGAGAATAGGGGAGAAGGTGCGGGGATTAAGAAGTACAAGTTGGTAGGATCAGAATAGACAGGGAGACGTTAAGAACAGTATAGAAAATGGAATAGCCAAAGAACTTATATGCACAACCCATGGATATGAACTAAGGGACAGGGGTTGCTGGAGGGAATGGGGGTACCAGGTGGAGGAGGGCTATGGGGGAAAATTGGGGCAACTGTAATTAGCATAATTGTTAAAACATATTTTAAAAAATAAAACATTAATAAAACTTAGAGGAATTATGGCAAAAAATAAGTATAGTTCTTTTTATGAATATGTTCTGATTCTGTTTTGTGCACAACTCCCAAACCTATTTTGTTAGGGAGTATTTGTTTTGATATTAATTTCATATATTTCACATTATGAAAGTTACTTGCATTAATTTTTTCTTAATTTTCCAAATTTGAAGTTCTATTATTAAATATAGTTCTTTGAAGAGTACATTCCCTGAGTTATCTACCTGACTCACATCTGAACATCTAAGGGGACATCTTGTTCTCGGCCTCCTGTTTCCCAGAATACTGTTCAATGTAAGCAAAGGGAGAGGAGAGTTCAGATTTGGCCATCACCAGTATGCCGAATGCAATTGAAGTCAAACAGAGTGATGAGTACAAGTGAAGTCTTTGTAATTAGGCAGAAGGTGATTATTAGATGTCCATGGAAATAATAGTTTTATATCTAAATGAGGATGGAAACCAGGTTGAAAAGCAACGATAAAATACATTTTAACCCATCAGACCGTAAGAAATGTAAAAACCTGACAATACCAATTGCTGCAAGGATGTGGGGAAGCTTCATACATTAACATCAATAGTAAGAGAGTGTATAGAAACAACTACTGTGGGGAGGCAACTGGTACTATTTACAGTTTCAAGTGAAGTGAAAATGCACCTGACCTACGATATTTCACATTTGCCTAAGTACTTTAGAGAAACTTTTCCCATGTCCACAAAGAGATGTGTGCTAATAAAATGTCTATTCTAACATTCTACTTGATAGTGAACAATTAGAAGTAATGGGAATGTCCATCAGTGAAGGAAAGATAAATAATTTGTGACCTATTCATATGATAAATAGTATTCATTGGGTAAAAGAACTGAAACCATATGAAACCATATACATCTCAGGAATGTAGATGATATATTAAATATATTTAATGCCCAAATTTCAGAATGGGGTAGTGTGATATAATGTACGTTAAAAAACATTCAAGACAACACTATTTTTAAAGACTATGTATACATGTAGTAAAACCATGGAGGCTCACACATATGAAGCAAAAAGTATATCAAAAATGAATGGGAAGGATTTAGGATGGTGATTACTGGGTGGGGGGAAGGGTTGAAAGAGATGTTAGGTAGGAATGGGAAACTTTAACTGCTCTTGGAATGTTTTATTTATTTTTTGTCTGAGTCAAATAAAACACTAACATGTGATGCTTGGGTGGTTGGTGGCATTATTTTACTCTATTTTTATATATATTTAAAATATTTTATTAAAACATCAAAGCAAAAGTAAAGACTACCTTTCAATTTGAGGGGGCATATTGTGTTTGAAATTAAAGAGTGCTAAAGAAGAGGGAGAATTTTAAGACTCTGAAGAGATTGGGAATAAAGCACAGGTTTCTTAAAAATGGAGTGCATAGGGTCTCAGGCTTAGAGAGGGGCATAGACTTTGAGTCCCATGTCATGCCTTGTTCTTTGTGCATATCTGAAGCCACCATCTCATGTAGCAGTGTCTTGGGCATCTTTGTATATCTGGTGCAGAGCACAGGACCTGATAGCTAATTAGTATTTGTAGGAAGAAAGGAAGAAAGATTGGGAAATACGAAAGGAAGAAAACAAATTGGGAACTGTACAGGAAGGGACGAAAAGAGTTGGAGAAACACAATAAACAACACTGAAGAGGAACTAAAGGAGAAAATAAATCAGAGATAAATTAAAGACAAAAGAGGATGGTACTTGTTCTATGTAGCCAAGAAGAAGGTGCATGTTCCTGTTGAGAATGGAGGGGCTTGAGCTGGGATTTATCTTCTTTTTGAAGCATTTAAATCATGTTCTTTTGATACTGGAGCCTAACCAGATTCCTAAAACTTAAATTCAATTATGTTATAAGGGAAAAATTACAATTTGGAAAAAGTAATTGCCAGATCCACTGAACAGAAGTATAAATAACTTCAGTGGTATATTAAGGGAAAGCAGACATAAAGGGAATTTTGTGAAGCTTTGGATAAATCACAGTATTGGAAAATACTTGTTAATTAATTAATTGATAGTATTGAACTGGGTGAGACAGCTCTTTAGCATTAATATGAAGAATCTGCAGCCGTACACATTGGAAAACTTACACATATACAAATAGTGCCATAGCAGCAATGGCTAGGGTTGCCTTGAACTATGTGAGTCACACTGTGCAGATAATGATAATAACTACATTAAAATTCCCACTGGAGCTATCCCCAGGGTCTGCAGTTAGAGTCAGCCTTCGCTTGATTCTTTGGGTTTATCCATTTCCCATGATCACTGATATCAGAGGAAGAAGGGCAGGGTAGATGGTCATTAGTAATTGTGTTATTGCACATGATTCATTATCAAATTCTCAGCCAAATAACTGAGATAATTTCTGTCTTTTGGAAAGCAAATCTTGGGGTTTAATGACATGATACAGTATTTCAGTGTCAAAGTAATTGTAATTGATGGGTAGTCAAATCATTTAGGACTTTCAGATTTTCCGCATTGTATTTTATTCATGGACCAGAAGCTCTAAAAGCAAGTATATAGAACGACAATATATTAGAAAAGGTTAACTTCTATTAATATTTCACAATGTTCAGAAATGTGCATCTGGTACCAATTGTATATAACCTTAATCAACTTTTATTATGTTTTTATGAGATATTTAATGTAAAAGTAAAATCATGTGTTACACTCTGGAAACATATAAACTAGTGTAAGTACGGAGTGGGACCCTCTTGACAATTCGAGCTCACCACCTGTTTTTGTGTGGATGTGAGCTGAGAATGAGTTTTACATTCTTAAGTGGTTGAAGGAGATCGAAATAAGAATAACACTTTATGACAAGAAAATTGTTAAGTTCAAATTTTTGTCCACAAATAAAGTTTTATTGGAATATAGCCACACTCGTTCATTTATGTATCTTCTGTGGCTACTTTCACACTACGCCAGAGTTGAGTGGTTTTGACAAAGACCATATGGTTCACAAATCCTAAAATATTTACTCTATGGCCCTTTACAGAAAATGTTTGCTGACCCCTTGTCTAAATATGTTATTTTGTAATTATGTAGTACTTTTCCTCCCTGAGATTGGCATAAACAACTCTGTGTCACTTGACAGTTTTGGGGTTTGGCTGGTCATCAACCATCACTTCAGAAATCTTCCCAAGGCCACAAGACAGAGAGTAGACAATTATATAACAGTCATCTCTGTAGAAAATAATGGCAATAATCATGCAGAATTTCCTGAGTGCCGCCAGAGGAACTACCGAAAGCATACTCCCATTAGAGGTCTGTCAGCTCTCTCTGGAAAGAGATCTTACTTAGCCAACTTGTTGAGAATGCTTTACAAATAATGTTGGTAGTCACAGACAAAGAAAATAGAGTTGGTACTTCCTTAGAACCCAGAATGTACGTTGCTGGATGAGTATCTGCTTTCTTCTTATTTGGTATTTGGATGCTAGCTTGTATAGCTGAACTTTGTCCTGTGTATTCAACTCTTGTTTTTTAGTGTTTAATAGCTCAACCAAAAAAAAGAATTTCTACATGAAACTAGCCATAGAGGTCTGTGCACAGAGTTCGCTATTGTGTGTGGGTGCTAGTTTAATTGCCCGGCTCCTTTGGCTCCCTCGCTAAGGCTTTTTACTATAAATTCTTACACCAAGTTGATCTTTGTGCTTTATTTCAACATGCTGCTGTTGGTCTGTGTCAGTGGGCACTGAAAATGCAGTGAAATCTCCCCACATGCTATGAAGGAGCCGTAGAGTCATGAAGGACACAGGAAAAAAACTTCTTGGGATTTGACCATGTCAGAGTGCTTTCTCCGCCTTGCTGAGGGAACGTCCAGAAATGATGTTTTCCTAATAAAACTTATTTTCAATTACTGAATTTTATTGGAAATTCTAACATTGCTATTGGCTTACTTGTCTCCTTCAAACAGATGTGATTTTGTGTTTTCCTAGTTGCTGGACTCAGAAATACCTACATGAGGTAAAGGCATTTTTTTTTTTTTTTTAATGTCGTGGCTGTGGAGCGCTTGCTTCCTTTGATGGCATTGGAGGCTGTTTAAGCAGCCAGGCAACTAGTGAAGCTCAAAAAGGCTTAAAAAGCAGAGTGGAAACAGCAATTTCTCCATTGCTTCTGGAGAACTTCAGAGAAGTTTGATACCACCGTGCCGTCTGACACACATCAGTTTGGTTTCCAATAAGGAATTTCACATTCCTCTAAAAACCATTTTTCCTTTACTGTTTCCTTCTGTTCTCTCCTTTCCTTTCCTTCCCCTCCCTTTTTCATCTTCCCTTCTTTTCTTTCCTCTCTTTTTTCCCTCTACTCTTTTGCTCGTGTGTGCAAAAAGCATACTGTTTTCCTTCTATTTTTAATTAGATTATGTTTTCCTAGATAGGATGGGTCATGGTTTCAAGTTCATTGCATCAAGTGTTGTGCCTTTTATTTTCAAATTCACTGTCATCACTCCCTGCAAACAGGAGACAGTTGAAGAAGCAAGTATAAGCATGGTTTAACTCCGACCAAGTGGCAATAGTTAGGGAAAACCTCATGTATCTTGTCTTCTCCCGTCTTTCTGTCTGTCCTTAGTACTTTCCTTGGCTAGCTCTCTGTCCTCAGTTTTCACCTGGTTTCTTTCTCCATTCCATTCTCACTTTTCCTTCTTCCCACTTTCTCTTCTTTTTTCTCTCCATTATGTCATCATGTGCTAGTTTTCTGCTGCTGTGCAACATGTCACTACAAAATTAGTGGCCATTTGTATCACACAGTTCTGTTGGTCAGTGTCCCAGTGGGCTTGATTGGGGTCTCTGTGTAGGGTCTCAAAAGGTTGGGTGATCTGGAATCTCTGGAGGAGATTTTGCTTCTAAGCTCATTCAGCTTGCTGGCTGTATTTAGTGCCTAGCTGCTGGAGGGCTGAGGGCCCTGCTCTTTGGGGGGCTGTTGGCTAGCTACCTCTCTCACCTTATAGAGGCCACTCTCAGGTTCTTGCCCCTATAGGCCCCTCTCACACTTTGAGTCTTTCTTGCTCTTCAGCTACCAGTTTGAAGCAACTGTTTAAGAGGGCTCATGCAGTTACGTTAGGTCCACCTGTATAATCTCCCAATGATAAAGTCAACTGATGGGTCATCTTAATTACAATTGCAAAATCCCTTTTGCTCCACAAGGTAATAATCACAAGGTTAACACCAGGAAGTGCAGGTCATGGGGGTCATGTTAGAATTCTGCCTACCACAGACACAACACTTTTCCTCTTCCTGGGACAGGTTGAGACATTAGCGATCATGAAAGTTGACCCTGCCTTTTATGTATGAGGAAAGTCACTGATATCTTCAACAGATCAGCTGAATCAGATACTATCAGACATGTGAGACAGGAAGGGGCTTTATGACTCCTGCTGTAGTGTTTTCTTGGCTACACAATGGTGCTTTTCTTACGAAGATTGTAGAATGCAGAATGCCACTTTTTTTCCACTTTCAGCCTCAAACTTATCAAAGACAAGCAGGTATTGAGGGCAAAAAGGTAGGGAGATCTTTGAGGAGAGTTTTTGATTTAGTTCTTTATTAAAAATCGTAATGAGTCGAATTGTCCTAACCCTAGAAGCTCAGAATGTGACCTTATTTGGCAAGAGTCCCATGCTAGATTATAATTAGTTAAAATGACATACAGAATTAAGATAGGCCCCTAATCCAACATGACTGGGTTCCTTAAAATAAGAGGAAATTAGGACACAGACACACACAGGGAGGACACTATATAAAGACGAAGGCAGCGATTAGGGGGAAGATTCTACAAGCCAAGGAATGATAATGGTTGCCAACAGAGCACCAGAAGCCGGGGGAGAGGAATGCAACAGATTCCTTTCCACCGACCTCGGAGAGAAACAGCTTTGCTAACGTCTTCATCTTCTGGCTCCAGAACTGTGGGAGAAGAAACTTCTCTTCTGGTAGCCACCCAGTTTGTGGTGCTCTGTTACAGCAGCTCTGGAAGCTAACACCAGAGCCTATGAAAGTGATCCAGAATGGAAGACTGCAGCTCACCCGATACAAAAGCTACATTTGAAATAGGTGCCACTTGAGTTCAAAATAGGTCATGGCTAAGTAGTCCACTAGAAAATTTTTTGGAAATTAAAGATACCTGGCCTGGGTGAGAATATATTCTCTCTCTTTTGTGTGTGTATTGAACTCTTATTAAGTGTTATGATATTAAATAATATCAACATTGAAACCTGTCAAGAGCTGGACGTGAGCGGCCAGGGCTCGTCTTGGCATCCTGTGCTGGCACAGTGACAGGCTTACAGCAGGTACTCAACAAATGGTTGTGGAATGAAGGAACGCAAAAGAGAAAAGTTGATTTATGTCAAGTATCGTGGTATCAGTCTATAGAAGGCTCTAAAGAAACAAAAATTTAAATGAAAATGTTTTTAATTTAAGGGCCAGTGTCTTAAAGGTATAGGTCCTTCTTAGGGGAAACCCTAAATTTATCCAATTCAGCAAATTTTTGTAATAGTTCCACCACCTGCCAGGTGCAGAGCTGAGAAGTGGCGGCAGAGTGGAGAATGGGAGAGATCCAGAACCAGCCGGTTGGAACTCACAGTTGGGTGAAGATTTGAAATAAACGCACTCTGGCAGATATTTGTAACTGTAAATTTTATTAAGTGCTGCGAAGGAAACAACGTCTTCCATTTTTACCCCATTTGGGTAAAAATGAATAACAAAATATATTGCAATTCCAGTTGCAATCACAAAATACCATAGACTGGGTGGCTTAAAACCAGAAATCTCTTTGCTCACAGTCCTGGATGCTGGAAGCCTGAGATTAAAGTGCCAGTGTGGTTGGGTTCTGGCTTCCTTTTCAGTGTGTGTTCACATGGCCTGTCCCTGGTGCCTGCGTGCAAAGGGAGAGAGCTCTGGTGTCTTTCTCTTCTCATATGGCACCAGCCTCACCAGGTTAGGGACTCACCCTTATCACTGTATTTAACCTTTATCACCTTCTCACAGGCCCTCTTGTCAAGTACAGACACATTGGATTAGGACATCAACACATCAATTTTCAAGGCACACACACATTCATTCCATAACTCTCTCTTTCAGATTATTCCCCCAAGGAACAAGTGGTGTAATCATTTCATAGTGCAAGGAAGATCATATCACCCTCCCCTCAAAAGCTCCTGAGGGCTTCGCTTCCCATTTCAATCAGAGAAAAAAGCCCAAGACCCTACTATGTTGGCCAAGGTCCACACAATGGCTTCCCCAGCCTCATTCATCTTATGACCATCCCCTACCTCGGTCAGTCTCAGCCACGCAGTTCCTTGCCTTCCTCAAACATCCCAGGTATCTTCCTGCTCACGTCCTTTCACCTGACTGACACCCCCTCTGTCTGGAGCACTCCTCCTTGGATGGTTCAGTGGTTGCCCCTTCCCTCCTGACTGTCTTTTCTCACATGTCACCCTCACACTTAAACTTTACCTAGCCCTTCTATCTGACATAAAATGAAATAGGCCCTGGCCAGGTGACTCATTCGGTTAGAGCATCATCTCAATACACCAAGGTTGCAGGGAATCGAGTCAGGCACATATGAGAATCAACCAATGAATGCATAAATTAATGGAACTACATATCAGTGTTTCTCTCTCTTTCTCCCTCTTCTCTCTCTAAAATCAATCAGTAAAAAATAAATATAAGTTTAAAAAGAAGTGAAGTATCTAAATGTTTTTGGTAGTCATTTACTTTTTAATTTTGCTTATGGTCTGCTTCTCTGACTAAAATGTTAGCTTCACAAACACACACATTTTTTAATCTGTTTTGTTCACTGTTGTATCCATCGTGCTTAAAACAGTTCTTGGCACATACAAAATACAAAAATAAATTTGTTAAATGCATGAAAAATAAATAAATAAGGTGTTGTGATAGGGAAGAGTGGGTGAGATCTGCCTAGGCTAATAAAAAAGGCCTGTCTCAGCATGAGTAATAAAGTTTAAACCTTAAAAATAAGACACTATTTATGGAAAGAATCAGAGGGAGGGCAGTCATCTGTGGGTGGGGGGTGGAGTGGAGGAGATGGGTTCCAGGAAGAGAGACACGTGTGTGTTTTGAGTTGAGAAAGAGTTTGACATTGTTCAGGAAGTTAAAGGAGGTGAGTATTGTTGTAACATATGAGAGAAGTAAAAAAAGGGCTGAAGAGGAGGTGGCAGGGTAGGAAAGGCCAGTTTATAAATTGCCTTGTAGATGGTGCTAAGGAATTTACATTTTTTCCCCTTTGGGCAATGGAAATCCATTGAAAGTCTTCAGTGGGACAGGGATATAATCTGATAGAGTTGTTCTAAAAATAACCATGGTCTATAGGAAGGGAGAGAATTAGGGTGGGTAAGAACGGTGGCAGAGAAGATACTATAATTGTCTGGGTAAGAGATGATGGTAATTTACCCTGATGTTATCCTCCCTTGACTTTGTTTCCCCACTGCTAATTATCTAGCTGATTACTGTTTTATAGCTGTAAGAGGGACGGCGGTCTATGGACCTTTCTACCAATCACCATCCCTTGGTTACAGTGTAAAGATATTTGCAGCTTAGTGACAATTATAGAATTCTACAGTATTTAGTTTACTAGAAATGCTGTTCCCACTTTAGTTGGTAACATTAACAGGATCTGAGGGTGAAGATTATTTTTGAATTGCTGTTCTCCAATCATTATATGGGTTCTTTCTGTGCTGCATAATTTCCTGGAATACTGATGATGTGAGAAGAGAAGACCCAATTAGATGCCCATTTTCTTCATCTGCCAAGTGGGGACACTTCTCATTTTCAAGGCCACACTCTCTGTTGAGTCAGAGACAGAGGAGAGGATGAATGAGTCAGCAGGGACAGCTCTAGAGATGAAAGGTGATGTGCAGAGTGGAAAGTGTTCTAAGGACTATTTCAGAACTTTTCAACTGGAGCTCTCAAAGGAGTTGCCCAGTTCCAACTGAAGAGAGAGGTAGTTTGCAACAGTAAAGATCCCAGGGGTAACAAAGTTGAGCTCCCCGAAGTGCTTGGCCTGTTTTTCAAATTTTAATAAATATGTAATCTAATCCACCCATTTTAGGACAGAACTAACATTTTATTTGGATGCAATACAGTGTACAATTGCAATGGTTTTGAAAATTTTAGTTAGACAGGAGTTACTGAATCTTGCTATTGTCCAGAAAACAGAAAATGGATGCCCCTGCTGAATCTTAACATCTAGATATAATCAATCCAAGGGCAACAAGCCAAAGTGGGGTACTCTCTTAACCAGTTCATGCACACACATAAAATACATGTGAGCAGAATTTTTGAGGGCAGTAACTTGCTATATGACAGGATTGAAAAGACCTACAGGTAAATGGGTGCCCAGAACACAAACCGAATTGAAGATTCTGTGTTCCCTATGTCAGTGACCAGCTTCAATAATTTTTATCCTTTCTTTCAGTGACTGTCATGCTCAAGTGTATTATTAAGCAAAGATGATCACAAGAAAGGAGCTGCTAGTGAATTGCACATTTAGCTAGGAGGCTTTAGGGAGCTCTGGCTATGCTTTGCAACCTCCCAGCTGATGTCTGTAGGTCTGTTCCATTGACAGAAAATTTGGAAAGTGGGGTAAAGAGGGCCTTAACAGCATCCCAGTAGAAACAGGGGTGATTGCTGAGAGCTAAGGATGAACCGTGTTTCCTTTGGGAATTACATGGTGGAGTACGTGGTCGATGTTGCCAACTTCCTCAACTTGGCGTGTTGGCCCTTGGCATATTTGTGAGTTAAGCAGAATTTGCCTATAGGATGCTGTGCCTCTACCAGCAGATCCCACACTATGTGTGCAGAGCATCCCCGGGTATACAACCATATATCTGAAAAATTTATTTAGCTAGAATGTAATATACAAATACTGCTTTGGTGGTACCTGTAATAGGCAGCTGGAGCTAGTGCATCTTGCAGGGCATATGAAATAGTGTGAAGAACGCTGGAGTCTGCTCCTCTGCTTTCAAATATCCCTGCACCTCTTATTACCTCTATGACCTTTGCCAAGTTGTTTGAGTCCATGTGCCTCAGTTTTCTTATCTGTAAAATGAAAACAGTAATGGTAACTTCCACAGAGGTACTAATAACATCATGGGGTTGTGAGCATTAAATAAATTGATTCATGTAAAGTACTTAGAAATGTGCTTAGTACCTAGGAAGCTCTTGATAATTGTTACTTTTTATGATGTAACATGAGGTATAACATGATCCAAATGAGGTCAGAGGCCTAATTAACATCCTGTCAGCATAAAAAAAGAGTATATGCCCTGGCTGGTGTAGTTCAGTGGATTGAGTGTGGGCTGCAAACCAAAGGGTCACTGGTTCGATTCCCAGTCAGGGCACATGCCTACATTGCAAGCCAGGTGTCCAGGGGGGCACGTGAGAAGCAACCACACATTGATGTTTCTCTCCCTCACTTTCTCCTTCCTTTCCCCTCTCTCCAGAAATAAATAAGTAAAATCTTTTTTTTAAAAAAAGAGTATATGTTCACTGAAACATGTGGTGACTTTGCTCTATAAGAATTTAAGAAAGCAAGTACACATTTATAAACAGCTATGAAGATGACCAGTGTATGCTGTTGATACTGTGAAACATTGCTATTCTAAATTATTGTTCCTTTAGTGCTGCTTTGGGACTTTTATTCTATTCACATGTCCTACCAAATGTGATGAGTTTTTGAAAATGTGCTGGGAAAAAAGAAAGATAAAGATTGTTTGCTTCTTGTGTTCTTCAGACACTGTCCAGCCCCACCCTTTAAGTATCTTTGTGTGGCCAAAACACTCATAATACCCCTGTGGTCCCCTTGTTAATTCTTCATTAGTTGACAGATTGATTCATTGACTCATTTCTTCACAAACTTTTTGAATATATAATAATAATTATTATAGTTTTTATTAAGTGCAAACTCTGTGCCAAGTACTGTAAAAGCAGTTAAAAGCATATCTTAATCCTCAGGAGAATATTTGGAGGAAGGATTTATTATGCCCATTTTAGAGATTAGGCTTAATGAGACAAAATATCTTACCCCATGGCACTTAGCTTATAATTGGCAGAATTTGAACTCAAGCCAAGGACTGTCAAATCAAAGCACTATGTTATCAGGCCCTGTGCCAGGTGTGGGGAAACAAAAACAAATGAGGCAGAGACCCCAATTTCAAGGAGGTGAATTGAGGCCAGGCACCAATTATGAATACAAAGAATGATAACAGTGGGATAAGTGCTAATGTGGTGTACAGAGACTTTGCTCCAGTTTTTCCTCCATTATCAAGTCTATCCTTCCTCCCTTTCATTGCATTTGCCTGCGTCATGTTCCATTTGGTCAGGGCTCTAATCTCAGGCAGGGAGTAGGTAAACAATTGAGTATATGGTTACATTGAGGTAGATTCCTACATCCCAAGTAATTTTGCAGAGTGCTTTTGGAGGTGACATCTCATCTGAAAAGACTGACTTCTGTAGGCATCTCAGGTACAAGGGAAAGAGCTGTGAGTTGAATGTGGGATGCTCTTTTAGTCAATTATATCAGACCACCCGGGCTGTCATCTGTGTGTCAAGTGTACATATGGCCCCTTTATTTGCACAAGGGAGGAAACTTCCTTACCTCCATCTGTCATCCTTGCCCCAAGCAAAGTTTTTCTACCTTTGCTTCTTCACCACCTGAGTTCACCTTTGAAGAAAGAGAGGACAAATGTCTCAATATTTCATAAAATCAGACAATTTTCTTCTGGAGTCAAATCTGGTAATGTGACCAGAAAATCTTTTGTTAAAAAAAAAAAAGCTCTTGATATTTCCTGCTTCTTTGCAGATAATGAATTCAGAAAGAATGACCTCCCCACAAAGCTTCAAAAAAAAAAGTGTTTACCTACCCTTCTGTTTTCCAATCCAAACTGGTATGATAACATTCAGGAGGTCAACATTTGAAAGTGGGTTTTGAAAAAGAAAACCACACACACTCAAAAAAACTATTTTCCTTCCTAGTAAATGTAATTTTAAATTTCAAAGGCAGGATTTAGGTCAGTGGTTTGGGTCATTTTTTATTTTACCCAAACTGGGCCACCCTTCCCTTATTGTGCAATCCAGAGGCATCAGAAAGATGTCAGGTAATAAAAATCCAGCAAGGAAAAAAGAGTTGGAATACATTCTGCTCAAAGTTGCACGCCCTTAAATTCTGCTGACTTCAGCAGGATTTGTACATTAGTAACAAAGGACAGAATCTGGTCCACTGATTTTATTATCATCGAAGAGGAGATTTTTCTGACTGTAAAATGAAAAAATATAATTTATGATTCAGACTCAGGCTGACAGGCTGAACAAAAGATGGAAACTTACCTGCTTGTGGCTTTAAATACAAAAATATGCAATGAGGGGAGACCAGGAGCACCCACACATGACAGAGGCACTCAGTTCCAAAATGACCTTTCAGCTCCTGGAGCACTCAAGGCATATGGATGTGCTCTCAGACAGGGTCTGCAAGTAAAGTTTATTGTGACATGGAGACAAGATGAGGTGTGGTGAGCTGACTGGACAAATGACCTTTTTAATGTGTCAATCTCTGTTATCCTCACAAATCATTTCAGTTCGAGGCAGGAGCCAAGCAGACTACTTTTCACCTCATACATAAAGCTTTAACTTGCCAGTGCTGACACTTAACCTGAACTAATCACCTTGGATGGATGATGAAAATATGGATGAGGTGTGAAAATGATGTTCCTTTGAAAACTCTTTGCTATTTTCCTTCTTTATTACCCCCAACATGTTGTACTCTGTTTGAACTTGTTCACTTTCCACTGCCTGAATTTACTTGACCTTTTGATTTCATATGAATGTGCAACTTTTCTGTAGTAAATGTTCCAGTGCTATGGCCTTTTGGCTGATTGTTGACTATATTTCAGAGATGACCAAAGTGATTACAATTAATTGATCTATTTATATTTGGTATTTGTGATGCAATTAATGTATAGAGTCTAACAAGTTCAACTTTAATGAATATGTTTCTCTTAATCATGCCCGATTTCTCTTCATATGACTCTTTCTTTTCTAGAAGCTCATATGTTTATTCAACAAAAATAACCGAGGACCTATACATAGTAAGGTATTTAATTAATGTTCACCAAATAGGTGAATGGCTCATTATTTATGGACAATGTGATATTTGAACTGGATTTTGAAGTGAAGTTGGAATTAAATAAGTGAATGGAGAGGGGTGGGAGAGTAAAACCAGAGGGGCAGGAGGTACATGCATGTTTGTGGCATGGGTCCAATGCCTGGTACTAGGTATGTAATCAGCAAATATACATTGAATGAATGAATGATTAATGACATCAGACACCAAATAAATAGAAAGATAAGTATAAAGAGGAATTCCAGTCAAGATGGCAGCATAGGTAAACACAGCTCACCTCCTCACACAACCACCTCAAAATTATAACTAAATTTTAGAACCCTCAGAACCATCAGAAATTGAACTGAATGGAAGTCTGACAACTACAGAATTATAGAAACCACATCCATCCAGACTGGTAGGAGGGGTGGAGACATGGAATGGGCTGGTCTTACATCCACATGTGGTGGATAAAAACTTGGGAGGGATAGCTCAGGAGTGAGGAGTCCCAGCCCCACACCAGGTCCCCCAACCTAGGGTTCCAGTGCCAAGAAGATAAGTCCCCATAACTTCTGGCTACAAAAACCAGTGGGGATTGAGTGAGGGTAGAAACTGCAGGAGTCTCAAGCAGTTTCTCTTAAAGAACCCACACAAGAACTTGCTCAGACTTACTCCCACTGAGCTCCAACACTGGAGTAGCAACTTGAAAGGCATCAGTGGCATACAAGGAAGAACTGAAGTGTCTGGCATCAAGGCAAGAACTAGGGGACAGCTTTCTCCCAGACAGAAAGGCAGGCAGAGGCCATTGTCCTTTTTTTGAATCCTCCCCCCACAGAGCCACAGAGCTGGCAGGTGGGTGCCATATCTGAGACTCCATCAACCTGGTTAACACTGTTTGCTCTGCCCTGGAGATTCCTGGGGCTCTGTTCCACCCAACTTACAACTGTTAACAGTGGCTATTCCATATGAATGGTTGGTCTTGGCGCATGTTTTACAACTTCTTAAATCCTTTCAAACAAGCAACAGCCAGCCTCAATGAATTTTTAGCCCCCATACCTCTTGCTAAGTGGTCCCAGGCACAACACTAGCAGTAGCCAGCTTAAATTCACAGCTTGGTTTAGCCTGACAATCTCCAAACCCAACACAAGTAGCAGCCATCCCAGATTGCTTTATAGCTCAGGCAGGGTGGCCCTGGGAAAAACACAGGTGGTGGCTGACCTTGGCTTGCACCACCCAGGAAGCCCCAAGGCCTGCACACCCAGAGGACAGCTACAGACCATGTCAGAACACCACCACACTGCATCTGAACAGCTGATCCTCCACAGAGAGTGGAGGTCGGTTGTCAGTATCAGAGCCAATCCTTGCAGCTGACTGGCCTGGTTAAGTCCCTCCCATTGACCTACCAACAGCAACCAAGGCTTAACAAGAGGAGGGTGTACTCAGCACAAATGAAGGGCATATCCTGAGTACCAGCTTGAGTGATAGGGGAGGCTGTTCCACTGGACCCTACAGGACACCTACTATATTAGGCCACACTACCAAGACATGGAGTCATAGCAGCTTTACCTAAGACATAGAAACAAACACAAAGAGGCTGCCAAAATGAGGAGACAAAAAAACATGGCCCAAATGAAAGAACAGGCCCAAACATCATAAAAAAAACTAAACAAAACGGATATAAACAATCAACTGGATGCAGAGTTCAAAACACTGATTATAAGGATGATCAAGGAACTTAGTGAGGACCTCAACAGCATAAAAAAGATCCAATAAGAAACAAAGGATACACTAATTGAAATAAAGAACGCTTTACAGGGAGACAACAGTAGAGTGGATGAAACCAAGAATCAAATCAATGATTTGGAACATAAGGAAGCAAAAAAACAACCAATCAGAACAACAAGAAGAAAAAAATCCAAAAAAACAAGGATAGTATAAGCATCCTCAGGGACAACTTCAAGAGATCCAACATTTGCATCATAGGGGTGCCAGAAGGAAAAGAGAAGAAGCAAGAACTTGGAGATCTATTTGAAAAAACAATGAGAACTTTCCTAATTTGGTGAAGGAAATAGACATGCTAGTCCAGGAGGAACAGATAGTTTCAAATGATGTATGCAAAGAAACCCACTCCAAGAAACATCATAATTAAAATGCCAAAGTTTAAAGATAAAGAGAGAATCTTAAAAGCAGCAAGAGAAAAGCAGTTAGTTTCTAGAGGGGAGTTTCCATAAGACTATCAACAGATTTCTGAAAAGAAACTTTGCTAGAAGGGATTGGCAAGAAACAGTCAACAGTCATGAAAAGTAGGGACCTAAGGCAAGATTGCTCTACCCAGCAAGCCATATTTAGAATTGAAAGGCAGTAAAGAACTTCTCAGACAAGAAAAAACTAAAGGAGTTCATTATCATCAAACCATTATATATGAAATTTAAAGGGACTTATTTAAGAGAAAGGAGAAAATCAAAACTATGTACAAAAAAAAGGCAATAAGTAGATTATTTATCAACAACTGAATCTAAAAAACAAACAAAGTACACAAGAAGAACAGAGACAGAATCATGGAAAAGGAGAGTGTTTTGATAGTTACCAGATGAGAGGAGGGTGTAGGGGAATGGGTGAAGAGGTAAAGGGATTAAGAAGTACAAATAGGCAGTCACAGAATATCTGTGGAGATATAAAGTACAGTATAGGAAATGGAGTAACCAAAGAAGTTATATACACAACCCATGGACATGAACAATGGTGTGGCGATTGCCTAGGGAGTGGAAGTTGTTGGGTGGATGAGGGGGGCAATGGGAAAAAATTGGGAAAACTGTAATAGCAAATCAATAAAATAGAA
>VMDR010021413.1:0-16865 GCA_007922815.1 Macrotus californicus | reverse complement strand
GGGGTGGGGGTGGGATTAAACTAAATAGACCTATCTGATATGTTAGAATCTCTACTTGATATAATAGAATTAAGGTTTGAAAGTGGATTTTAATCTAGTTGGCCTTTCTCAAGGATAAATATGTGCTAGTGATGATTTGTATGAATTTTCAATGGGCAGAAGCATTTCCATATTGAAGAAGTCACTAAAATACTTCAAGAAAGGATTTTCCAACATGCAGAATCCCCACAGAGCTGCAGAGTAATTAGTTAACCCGTTTTCCACGACAAATTCTACACCAAGTATGTGAAATTTGTTCAATATTACAACATTTCTGCTCTGCTTATTATCTCTATTCTTCTGGCCTTGTATTATAGAAATGAGTATGATAATCAAAACTCAATTGACAAAATTAATTGAATCTTTTAATCTGCCCTGACCTAAAGCTCTTTCCCTTAGTGTTATTTGACTCAAGATCTGCTCCCTTTGGTAAACATGTATTGTCTCCTCTTGAAATCACCACTCAGAGATCTATGAAGCTAGGCCAACGAATGTGTGAACCTGCCTTGCTAAAAGTAGACCTTGTGACCTAAAATAAGAAACTTGTGAAAGACATCAAGAATAATACAGGCTTATAGAAAAATCTTTTCATAGTGCACTCCCAGGAGACAAAGATGTTGATCATTATAGCCTATAACCTGGAGGTATGGTCAATTGGAAAAGACATTTCCATAAGGATTCCCTCCAGCTTTGATGGAAGAGATCATACTAGGTGTTATTTTTCTTCTTTTAAATATTTTATTGTTTATGCTATTACAGTTGTCCCAATTTCCTCCCTTTTCCCCCACCACTCAGTCTACCCCCCATCCTTCCAATCAATTCCCATATCATTGTTCATGTCCCTGGGTCATTCATACATGTTCTTTGACTAATCCTTTCCTCTTCTTTCAACCAGTCCCTGCCTCACCCTTCCCCTCTTATAGCTCAGTCTGTTCCTTGATTCTATGCCTCTGGTACTGTTTTGCTCATTAGTTTATTTTGTTCATTAGATTCCTTTTTTATTGTTTATTATATTACAGTTGTCCCAATTTCTTTTTTTCCCTTTTGCCCCCCTCCACACAACCTACCCCTCTTACTCACAGTCAATCCTCTCTCCATTGTCCGTGTCATGTCCATGGGTCATTCATACATGTTCTTTGACTAGTCCCTTCCCCTGCCTTCCACCATTGTCCGCTCACTCCTCCCCTCCTACAGCTGCCAGTCTGTTTCATGTTTCCATGTTTCTCATTCTATTTTTCTTGTAACTTTATTTTGTTCATTAGATTTCCATAGTAAGTGAGGTAATATGGTATTTGTCTTTTGCCAACTGGCTTATTTTAGGTAGCATAATAGTCTCCCTTCTGTCCATGCTGTCACATAAGGTAGGAGTTTCTTCTTTCTTTCTTTTGTGTATAATTCCACTGTGTAAATGTACCACAGGTTTTTAATCCCTCATTTACTGATGGGCACTTGGGCTGTTTCCAACACTTAGCTATTGTAAATAGTGATACTATGAACATAGGGGTGCATAAATTCTTTTGAATTAGTGTTTCAGCAATCTTAGGATAATATCCCAGCAGTGGAATTGCTGGGTCAAAAGGCTGTTCTATTTTTAATTTTTTGAGGAAATTTCATACTGTTTTCAACAGAGGCTGCAGCAGTCTGTATTCCCACCAATAGTGCAATAGGGTTCCCTTCTCTCCACATCCTTGCCAGCACTTGTTGTTTGTTGATTTATCAATGATAGCCATTCTGACAGGTGTGAGGTGGTGTCTCATTGTGGTTGTAATTTGCATTTCTATGATAGCTATTGATCTTGAACATTGTTTCATATGCCTATGGGCCATCTGTCTGTCTTCCTTTGAGAAGTGTTTATTCAGGTCCTTTGCTCAATCCAAAGAATCAATGAATCCAGGAACTGGTTCCTTGAAAAATAAACAAAATTGGCAAACCTTTAACCAGAATCATCAAGAAAAAAAGTGAGAGGACCCAAATAAATAAAATTAGAAACGAAAGAGGAGAAGTAACAACCAATACCGTAGAAATAAAAAGGATTTTAAGAAATTACTATGAACAGCAATATGCCATGAAGCTGGACAGCCTAAGATAAATAGACAAATTTATAGAAACATACAATCTCCCAAAACTTAATTAAGAAGAAGGAGAAAGCCTGCAAAGACTGATAACAACCAGTGAAATTGAAGCAGTGATCAAACACTCCTGGCACACAAAAGCTCTGAACATGATGGCTTCACAGGCGAATTTTATCAATCATTCAAAGAAGAACTACTACCTCTTCTTTTCAAACTATTCCAAAAAATTCAAGAAAAGGGAAGACTCCTAAACTCTTTTTATGAGTCCAATGTCATCCTAATTCCAAAGCCAGGTAAAGACACAACAAAGGAGAATTACAGGCCAATATTTCTGATGAATATAGGTGCTAAAATCCTCCATAAAATTTGGCAATCTGAATTCAGTAATACACCATGATCAAGTGGGATTTATCCCAGGGATGCAAGGATGGTATAACATTCATAAATCAATAAACATAGTAAGTCCCATAAACAAAATGAAAGACAAAAATCACATGATCATATCAATAGATGCTGAAAAAGCACTTGTCAAAATCCAGCACCCATTTATGATAAAAACACTCAGCAAAGTGGGACTAGAGGGAGCATATTTCAACATAACAAAGGCCATATATGAGAAACCTACTGCCAATGTCATACTTATGGGCAAAATCTAAAAACATTTCTCTTAAGATCAGGAACAAGTCAAGGGTGCCCACTTTTTACCACTGTTATTCAACATAGTACTTGAAGTTCTAGCCACAGTGATTAGACAAGAAAAAGAAATGCCTTAGGAAAAAAAATAGTGGCTTTGTCTCCAGCGGGCTCCCTCTCTCCCCTGGTGGCCTTTCACTGCTGGATGCTATATGGGTGGCTGATTCAGGCACTGGTGCTTGGTGTTTGGGAGCCCTGAGTGGGGTCCAGGCTTCACTCCTCTCAGAGGGTGGCTCCCATGGCTGTGCTGTGAGTTGGGCTTGTTGCCTGTGGGAGTTGGCCAGCCTCTTTCATATCCCCACCCTTCCTATAAGTCTCGAGGTAGTTTCTGCCAGTCCTTGGCCAAAAGCCTCCTTTTTCAGGTAGTCTTTGGTTGTTTATTTTGGGTAGTTGTTCCCTTCTTTTTTAAATATCTAGTTGGGTTCTGAAAGGGGGTGCAAGACAGATACTCCTACTCCACCACCATCTTGCCCTCCCTACTAGGTGTTGTTATATAATACTCGCACTGCAAACTTAAAAGGTATTGACTTGTAGATTCATGTTTCTCATTTAAAATGGCCATCTCACCTACACGTCATTCCCCTGACTGGACATCCCAGTCTGCAGAAGACCTCAGATTGACATTATTCAGAGCTAACATCCTTTCAGATGAGTAGCAGATGACATCTGAAGCACAGGGCTTTTCCCAAGATCTGGAACCAGACCAGTAAAGCCCATTCCTGTTATAAATAATCCTTATGTTTATTTCATAGTTGCCACAAACATTATATTCCTAGGTATATTAATGATCTCAATAGTCTTGTGACCAGCGAGTCACCCTCCCTGTGTTTTGGATTGTATATTTTGATCACCCCTTATCATTAGCTTCTGACTATGCAGGAAACAAAAACTACTCCTGGTTTTTGTTGTTTTAATCCTTAGAAAACCTTGGCATAAAAATGTAATAATACAGTACTCTCTAACCTTGGCCCCTGCAGGGAATCTGTCTGAGTGCTGGGTTTGTTATCTTATGCCTGCCTCTACATTTGGTAAAATTAATGATCCCATAGTTATTTCTATTAGCAATTTCTCCACTGTCTCTGACTTCACTCTTGATTTTACAAACCCCCCTCTTTAAATCCACTATGGCAGGAAGCAACCTTATTCACACACTCCCACCTCTCTGACACCGAAATGGACATTCAATAGTTTCACAAACCACCCAATGGGGAAATCGTTTTTCAGAAAAAATTGTAGCTTCACATTTTCCTTGTATAAAGAAGCTGTTTTGGGCCTATATACATTTTCCTTTGTTTCTGACAAGTCAATGAAGACAAATTTGTGTGTTCTGGTTCAATGAAAGGCTGCTAATTTTTATGAAAAGTACATTATATTCTTTTTATCTTGCCTCTCATGCTAGGAAAATTTTTAAACTCTATACTGATATCTGATAAGTAATTCAAGTGGAAAGGACCTGGGTCTCAATTGAGGTGATTTAGACCAATGTGATAAAGTAAAAATTTATGACTAAGAAAGAAATAAGAGGTCTAAGTAGTTTGTTCTCCCATAGACAGTGGTAGGGGGCAAGTGTTTGTTCTTTGGTGACAACATCAGAGATTTACTCTGGTGACTGTTTTTTGAGTAATGAGTGAAATAAGGTTTCATCATGACCATATTCACCCTTAATTCAGTTCTTTCCCCATCACTGATTATTTCCTTGAGCACATATCTTTTCCCAGCACTTTAGTAGGTGTGATAGGGGATACATGAGAAAGAATGAGACCTGATCTTATCCACTACAAAATTTTAATTTAACAGAGAAAATCAACTGTCACCTGACAATTAGGGAATAGTCTGACTTTATTGGCAGCTAGTCTTAACTTGTTAATTATTGACCCAGGAATATACAAGGTCTGGCATAAATAACGCCTCTTTTTATTACAAAATCTTTTATTACAAAATCATAAACATGTAATTCTGTAACATAACAATATCACACTCAAGCACACCATATGACATTTTAGGTGAAATGTTCAAATTAAAACTATAAATTATTACACCCATATTATTACCCTACCAACCCCACTCAAGAAGGCATTAATTCTGCTGGACTCTGTGTTTCAACAAGAGACATAGCTTTTTGGCAGACAAGCTTATTGTACAATACCAGCAATATTCTAGAACCTAGAAATCCAATTCATTTTATCCTTTAGAGCACCTACTTTAGCCTAGATACTATGATAACACTATATCAGATTCATGAAAATGGGCAAAAGTGGTAGAGAAATTAAGCTGTTCTCTTTTCACCTCAAAAGGATGATGATGCATTGAAAAGGGAAGGGTATTTAAAATCTCTTTTCTATTGGGATAACATTTAGGTGAAACCATTTAACAATGAAATGAATTTAGAAATTCAAGAATATTCAGTCTACCCTTATAAATTTTAGCTGCTTACTTACTGGTATAATTTGCTACACATTAGTACTATGTTCATAAGAAATTTGTCATATTAACTATAACAGATTTCACAAACAGCAAGTTGCATGGTAAACATTATTATTCCTCTTTGTAAATCTGAGTATGATTCTAGCACTTCTGTGGATGTTAGTGGTATTTTTTTTCTAATTCCAAACTAGTTTTTTTTTTATGCAGCAAATAAATCCATTTGTATAATGTATAAATGCCATCAGTTGAAAGCATGTAAAAAGCATGTAAGAATATGGTGTTTACTTATAGCTCCTGATTTCTGTCAGTCCCATTCCTTTTAACTCTTCTCAAATGTAGCTAAACATTGATCATTCCAAGATGAAGGCAGATAGAACTTTGAGGCTAATATGGGAAGGCAATCACTTCCTTAGAATTGTAGGGTCATAGGCTGGCCTTGGCACTGCCCAATTAGATATAATGTTGCAAAATCTAATGAGAACCATTAACAAAATAACTTACTTAGCCACTAGGGATTTTTAACCTTTTTCTTCTTGTGGCACACATACACTTACTTCTAAAATTCTTTGGCACATCAAAAATATATTTTTTGCTGATCTGATATAAAAATATGTATAATTTTGATTAATTCACACTGGATGGCTATTGTATTGGCTGTTGTCATTTTTTAGAAAACCCTTTGACAATCTAAGGAACAATATGTCAGTACTTCTGACTAGATAGTCAGGTATTGCTTGTTGTAAAATTTTTCTGACACACTGGTTGAAAATTGCTGCACTAGAGCCATCAGTGCTCAACAAGGATCTTTAGATTCCCTAGTTAAGTAGTTCTCTACACAGGATTGCTCTAGATTTTTTTGCTTGCAGCCCAAGGATGAGTTTGTGCCATAGCTAATACAATACCTCTTGGTGTCCCTGATAAATACCACTTTCCAGGTAGAATTAGACTCAACCAAGCTTTTTAAACTCTCAAAGTCCCTTAAGGGACATTCCAGTTTATCCACAAGTGCCACTGAGTGGCTCCAATTTAAATTTTCCAATATTTTCAGCTGGCTCCCAACTGGAATTGGGGTTAAAGTTTGGATTGTAAATTGTTTTAATTATTATTGTTCTAATTCATTTGATGTACTTCATTGTCAAACTGTTGATGTTTCATATAACCAAGTGTCTTAAATCACCTATAAAAACTCAGAAAGTGGTTGCATGAAGATCTGAGGTGATCAGTCAAGGTTTCCCTTCCAAAGGACTACTACTCATAACCAAAATCCTGATGAAAGACAGTTCTGGGTAAGGACTATGCCTAAGACATATCCAATAATTCTCATAACCTCCCTTTTGCTCAAAGATGGCAATTAGCCTTATGACTATGACTTTTGTTCAGATAATACCTCTCTCCTCTACTCCCATGTGAGACATGACACACCAGAAATGAGCCTTCCTCATGACTAGAACCCAAATATTCTGGATAACTCTATACCCAAATGGTGGATCATCAATGCTTTCTATGTGAAGATCTCATTGAAAACAGTGAGCCATGAATGGAAATTATCACAATAGAAACACTTACATCATGGGAACTAAAATGGAGCTGGGATGTCATGAAGAGGTTCCTTAATGCTTGTTCTACCACGAACTTTTGAATCAGCTATTGAGATCACATCTTGAACATTACTTCTTCCTCACCATCGCAAACAGACCACCTATATTTTTCATCCTGAAAGGAGCCAATCAGGTTCACTAGCCAGTAGCCTTCATTTGCATAGAAGACCTAAATAAAGATTGAACTCCAGGACATCTGTGCTTGCTGTAGAGACACATTCTGGAGCTTCCTTACCTCAGAGTCTCACAACCAAGACCGGACCAATAGGAAGTTCTCTTTATTACAGAATTTGTGGGTTTTGCCTTTGTAAACCCTATCTTTCTTTGTTCTCTTTGAAGGGCAGTCTGGGTTTTTACCTGACTCTGTTTCTCCTGGATTTGAATTCTTTAATATCCCAAATAAACTGCTGATTTGTTTTACAGCCTCAGATATTTATTGGTCAACATCTTGGACCAGACTAAAAGTTCGCTAATCAAACATAAAGGCCTTATTCTTTTCTTTGAACATCTTAGTTCTACAGAATCAGTTTTAGAGTATTTCACAGGTCCCTTAGGCTCTGTTTACTTTTCTTCAATCTTTTTTCTTTTTGTTTCTTATACTTGGTAATTTCCATTGTTATATCTTCAAGTTCACTGATATTTTCTTCTGCCTTCACATCTGACTTTGAAACTGTGCGGTGAATTTTTTCAGCTCCAGAATTTCTTTTGGGATTTTAAAAGATCTTCTCTTTATTAATATTTCCATTTTGTTCACCATAATTTTTGTGAGTTTCTCCACATCTTCCTGTAGTTCTCTGAGCATCTTTACAATAGTTTTAAAGTCTTTGTCTAGGAGATCTGCCATTAGGTCTTTTCAGGGACAGCTTTTGTTGATTTTTTTCAAATGGGTCATTTTTTTTCTCTTTATATGCCTTGTGCTTTTTTTGTTGCACATTGGATATTTGGATTTAATAATATGGTAACCCTGGAAGTCAGATTCTCCTTCCCAAGGTTTTGTCATTTTTTGTTGCTTTTATTTTTTGGTGGTTGTAGGTTGTGTCTATGTCAAGGGTCAGCCTAAAGTGTAAATTTAAGGACTTCTCTGGTCTTTTATGAGCCTTTTCCTGGGTATGCATGGTTGCTTTCTAATTTTTCTCATTTATGCAGTTTTTTTGTCAATGTAAGAACATCTAAAATTGTAGAGAATTTTTATAAGAGTTTATTTCAGCCAAATTGATGACGTACGCTCAAGAGCAAGATCTCAAATGCCCCAGGGAATAACAGTTTTGCAGTTTCTTTTATGAATTTTATATTAAGAAGGGAACAAAGAAAGATTATATGTAGGTGAGAGAAAGCAAGGTGGGGATTAGATTACAGGATAGTTAACAAGATTGTGTGCTCTCTTGAGCCTTGTTTCAAGGATGTGTTAACTAAATGCACATAAACACAGAAACAATGCACAGGGCTTGCCTTAGGCAGAGATAAACTTTTTACTAAAAAGTTATGTGTCTGGGGCCTGACTACTTACCTTGAGCTGCCCAGTTAGGAATTTATGATTAGATCACCCTGTGAGGTTACTTTTCATGGAACCATTCCCCCTTTGTCACATTTTTAAAGTCTCTCTAACACTCTAATATCTGGCTTCTAAAAGGGGAAAATATAAAATATGAAGGTGGGGGGAAATGCTGGCCCTTTAAATCTCCTGGAAATCACTTTGTTTGGGAGTAGAGGGGCTTGTAACAATAGGTAGAGGTTCAGTAACGGTGGCTACCTGTTTTTTGTCTGCACCTGTGTGATCAGGAGGATAGTTAATGAGCAGAATGCAGATTTTCAATGTTTAGAAGACAGGGCACTTTTTGCCTTCTCTGGTCCCTGCAAGCTATGCAAGCTGCTCAAGAAATATGTACGTAAACCTGTCATGGAGCAGGGGATGGAGGATGGGGAGCTGCTACTGTTCTAAGAGCTGAAATTGACTGAAATTACCTGCAATTTACTATCCAAATCTATTTCCATGGAAGTTGCAAGTCTTCAACAAATTCCTAAATTCCAAAATAGTTCATCAGAGAGATTTTGCCAGTGTTTTTGTCTTCTGTGTGGGGAGAGAGATTTCTCGTGTTTCATATTCTGCCACCTCCCACAAATCCTCTATCAGTGAATGAAATCTTATGTATTGAATTATATGTTGAATCTCATGTATTGTATTAGTCAGGGTTCTCCAGAGAAGTGGAACAATAGGATAGATATATAAAGAGACAGACTTATAAGGAACTGGCTCATGTGATTATGAGGGCTAGCAAGTCTCAAGAGCTTCAGGGTGAGCCAGCAAAGCTGGAGACACAGTAGAGCCAAGAGGTGGTATAGCTCCAGACTGAAGGCTAGTAGGGTCAAGACTTCAGAAGAGCCAATGTTTCAGTTTGAGTTCAAAGGCAGGAAAAAGCCAATATGCCAACTCAAAGACCATGAGACAAAGAATTCTCTGTTACTCAGGGAAGAGTCAGACTTTTTGTTCTATCCAGACCTTCAACTGATTAGATGAGGCACACCACTTTATGTAGTGCATTCTGCTTTCCTCTGTCTACCAATTTAAATGCTAATCTCACACCAAAGCACTCAAACACCAAATAATATTTCAGCAAATATCTGGGCATCCCACTACTCTGTCAAGTTGACACATGAATTTAACCATTATGCTTCTCCTATAGAAATTACATCTGGAAATAACTGGATGTTATAGTCACTTTAGAGATAAAAACCTAGTGACTGCATCTTCTCAGGCCATTACTCAAACATATGTTGAATAGGCCAAATACGCTGTGACCCCAGCCTTGGACCAAAAAAGAACTTTATGATTTTGGTAATGATGATAATGAAGTGCAAGTCACTTAAATACTTGACAGTTATATTTACGGAGCAAGACATTTCCTTTAAAGCAGTTTTATAGGCAAGAGGGAAAAATCTGCAAACATATTTTGGATAACATACAAAACTGTCAGGGTCTTGAGTTACGCCATGCTCAATGTGCAGGAGTACCTCATGTTAACATGGAACATTCACACTTTATACAAGCAGGGGTTGGGAAGTTTCAAAATATCTGGACAACAGACTTTTTATAAAGATATTCATATTGGACTCATGAGTATATCTCAGTTTCCCCGGGGACAGTTTCACAGACCAGGCTGATTCAGAGGCAGTCTTCAACATAGTGAAAAGTCTTTAAGCTTTGGAATCTCCTGTTGCAGGAGTGTGAGACAGGAAAATCAAGAGCAACCAACATCTCATGTTCTTACCACTTTAGTTAAAGCTCAAGCACTTTTTTTCAGTGCCAGACTAGAGAAGAAAGCCTGGATCTGTGAGGGAAGATGTAAGTAGAAACATTAATCAAATTCACTTTGAGTAAAGTTTCTTACCTGGAGCACAAACCATCTGGAAGCTTTGTCAAGGGACATTGTGGTTGGTAAATTTAAGGGCCAGGGGCTTGTGATATTAGTCCTTAACAATTTATCTCTCTCCTTTTCTCCCTAATACAAGTCATAGAATCACATCTGATAATTAGAAGCATATTTAGAGATTGGGTAGTTTCTCTTTTCTCATTCAGAACTGAGGGGCTTGTTAGGTCGGTCTGGGCCACACATCTCACCAAGATAGAGTTATTTTCAAAATGCTATGAGTACACATTTTTGAGGATGTTTCTAATTAATCTCGGTCACACATATGTCATTGGTAGAAATGGTTTCATTCTTTCTTCTACAACAGCAGTTAAAAAATGTAGATGATTCACTTGTTTCATTTATCTCTTCATTTAACAAATATTTATTGGTGGCTAGGCACTGTGGCAGATATTGTAAACAAAAGATGATCAAAACCAGGCAAGGAGCTGGTCTTTATAGTGTATAGTTTAGTGATCTTGTTAGTAATTTTGCAATAATTTAATTATTATTTAGATATTTTAAATTAGATAATTTATCAGCATAAATAGAAAAATAACAAAAGAAATGAAATTAAAAACTTCCTCTCTGTTATCTTATTAGACTTCTATTTAAAAATTCCTTTCAGAGTTGGGACGATGGTGGTGAGATAGGTGGGAGCTGAACCCACTTGCACATGCACCCAACTGGGACACCTAGCCCACCTTCTGAAGAACAGAGTGGAACAGCCAGTGGAATCCCAGCTTTTAAATGAAGTTTGGAAGCCAAAGATTGCAGAGGACATTGAAAGACAGACAGTAAGGAGATTGCATGGGGAATGTAAGGTCCCTGGGACCTGTGCAGAGACCATGGCTGCTGCAATCCCTGGCCTGGCGCCTGGCTCTGGGGATGGTGGCTGCTGCAGGAGCTTTACAGGAGAGCTGGATCAGTGATTTTAACTTCGCAGCTCCCTCCCCTTCCCAGAGCAGGGAAGCCAGTCCTGTACCAGGAGAGACCTGGATGCTGGAAGTTACTGGGGGGATAAAGACACAGTGGGAGATGCACAGAGGCAGTGCTGAGACTGGGTAGGCCAGTACCAGAGAAATTGGGGAGCTGGGTGACACCTGGAGATGGGAGAAGAGTTGAACAGCAATGGACTATGACCCAGGTAGTCTCGGAACTGGTCAGAGAATTGGGCTGTATGAAAAGCCAGGTGCTTGTTAAGAATGGGTGGTTCAAATGAGGGAAATTTGCTCAAAAAAGGCTCTCAGCCACTGTTTAAGGAACACTCACACACTATGGCCAGGCCAGTGAAGAGGGCAGAGGAGGGACGCAATTTGTTCCAAATCAGGACGCTTCACAGGCTGATGAAAGTGGGGCAGCAGGGGCTCAGTGGGGTCATAGTCCCCAGAGAGACTTAATTTAATAGGGGCACTAAACTGTCCTGAAGGCACTTTGCAAGTGCACAGCAGTTGCTCCCACTCAGCGCACCTCATGGACTAGTCAAAGGGTGGCACAACGAGGTGGATTAAAGGTGCCAGCCTGACACATATGGACAGTGGGGGTCTCGCAGCACTCTGAGGGTTTGGGCTGGAGTGTGGACACCTGTGAATATTGGAGCCTGGACAGAGTCCTCAGCACAGAACCACAGGAAAGGAAAAACAATGGAGCCCAGTCACCCTCTGCCTGTGATATCCAGGAAGACCAGCAGATCCTACTTGGTGGGTTTAAAGTCAGCAGGAGGTGTTTTTTTGTTTTTTTTCCTTTTACTTCCAAATGTAAGACAATAAGACCTGGAGTTGTGAAAGGATCAAAGACAGATCCAGAGAGACATCAGAAGGCTAATGCCAACAACTGAAACCTAAGTCACTTTGCTATCCTACAGAACTTGCATTTTATTTTTTACTTTTTATTTTTATTTTTTGTTATTATCTTAATACTATTATTTTATTTTTTATTTCTCTTCCTTCTGCATAGTTTTCTTTGTTTGATTTATTGTTTGACTGGTTTTCTTTCTTCTCCCTTTCATATTGCATTTCAATTTCCCTTCACCTCGCTGGTATTCCTATAATACACCACTCTTGGTCTTTTACTTTTTACTCTTTTTTATGCAGATCATATATTTCTTTTCATATTATTTTTTTCCCATTCCCACACAGCATCTTTCCCTGGTCTTGGTCCATTTTACTGTTTTCTTGAGCTTTATTACTGTTGTGGTTAACTTCATTCTCTCGCACACTACGCCTAGTTTCTATCCCTTACTCTCACTGTATCTCACCATCTAACCTAGCATAAGTGCTCTGCTTTCTGGAGTCAGTTCACATTCTTTTCCCCCTCTACCAAGAGTCTTATCTCTTTTTCACCTTTTTAAAAAAGTGGATAATTGGATGAAATATCACAGTTATTGAGTACTTCTCCAAAGGATCTCCTATCTGTTCTCTACTTATTGGTACTTTAAATCCCATAGAATACTCTCCCACTGTCATAATCCACTCTGCCTTCACCCTGCCCAAGACCACATACAAGATAAGGTGGGAGTTGTGAACACCAGTACACCCACCGGAGGAGAGAACCCACCAACAAAGGAGCCACCAACAGGTAAAACCCAAGTAAAACAAGAGAGCCCACTCAAATGGAAAAAAGGGCAACCCTAGATCAGGGTGTCAAACTCATTTTTACTGGGGGCCACATCAGCGTCACGGTTGCCTTCAAAGGGCTGAATGTAATTTTAGGGCTGTATAACTATAACTACTCCTTAACTAGGGACAAGGAGCTTGGCACTGCCACTGTGTAGAAACAAGGTGCTGGGCTGGATAAAACAAGATGGAGGGCTGGATTTGGCCCCCAGGCCTTGTGTTTGCCACCTGTGCCCTAGAGCATCCAGGCAAGAAGATCCCACGGAACTCCTACCGTAGAAGTTCACGCTACAAAGACAGCTAGCAAAGCAGAGCATTGGAATTGCAGAAACAAAGAAAAAGAGTCACCTAAAATGGGGAGACAAATAAAGAACTTGCAATTGAAAGGAATGGAAGATTCCTCACTAAAAGAGCTAAATGAAATGGAGGTAAACAAACTATCAGATATAGAATTCAAAAGGATGTTATAAGGATGCTCAAGGGACTCACAGACATCTACAAGGAACTGAGTGAGAACTACAACAGTATGAAAAAGGAAATAGAAGCTATAAACAAGAACTAGGAAGAAATGAAGAATAAAATTTCTGAAATGAAAAACACACTAGAAGGAATTACAAACAGGCTGGATGAAACAGAGGACCGAAGTAGTGAGCTGGAAGACAAAGTAGAAAGAAATACCCAGGTAAAGCAGATGCACAAAAAAGACTAAAAAAATATGAAGATAGCTTAAGGGAACTGCAAGACAACATGAAATGCAACAACATTAGGATCATAGGAATACCAGAAGGAGAAGAAAAAGAGCAAGGGATAGAAAGCCTGTTTGAAAAAATAATGAGAGAAAACTTTCTGAGCATCAAGAGGGGAAAAACTATGCAAGTTCAGGAAGCACAAAGGATCCAATCAAGATGAACCCAAAGATGCCTACTGCAAGACACATCATAATTAGAATGCCAAGTTTTAAAGATAAAGAGTCTTAAAAGCAGCAAGAGAGAAATAAGAAATAACATCCAAAGGAGCTCCAACAAGGCTAGCAGCTGACTTCTCAACAGAAACACTGAAAGCCAGGAGAGAATGATGAGAAATATTTCAAGTAATGAAAAGCAAATGCCTACAACCAAGACTACTCTACCCAACAAGGCTCTCAATTAAAATGAAAGGTGAAATAAGGAGTTTCCCAGACAAAAGAAGGCTGAAAGAATACACCTCCACCAAACCAACTCTACAATATGCTACAGAGACTGCTCTAAGAAGAGGAAGGAAAAGAGTGAGAGAGGGGAACACAGGTACAAAGGGAGAAAAATGAACAAGTACCTATCAATAATAACCTTAACTGTTAATGAATTAAATGCTTCAATCAAAAGACTTAGGGTAGCTGAATGGATAAGAAAACATGACCTGCACATATGCTGCCTACAAGAGACCCACATCATAAAAAAAGACCTACAAGACTGAAAGTGAGGGTTGGCAAAAAATATTCCAAGCAAATAGACAGGAAAAACAAAGCTGGGGTAGCAATACTTATATCTGACAAAATAGACTTCAAAACAAAAGCCATAAAAAGAGACACTGAAGGACACTTCATAATACTCAAGGGAAGAATCTATCAAGAAGACTTAAATGTTGTAAACATATATGCATCCAACATAGGAGCACCTAAACATATAAGGAAAATCTTGGAGGACTTCAAGAGAGATATAGACAGCAACACACTTATACTAGGGAATTCTAACACCCCACTGTCAAAAATGGATAGATCTTCCAAATAAAATATCAACAAAGATATTGTGATATTGAACAATGCCCTAGATCAAATGGACTTAACAGATATATATATAGAACCTTTAATCCCAAAGAAGCAAAATACACATTCTTTTCAAATGCACATGGAACATTTTCAAAGATAGACCACATGATAGGACATAAAACAAACCTCAACAAATTCAACAAAATTGAAATCATATCAAGCATTTTCTTGGACCACAAGGGACTGAAACTAGAAACCCAACCGCAAGGAAAAAACACCAAAACATTCAAATTTGTGCAGATTGAATAACATGAATGTTAATAAGTAGATCAAGGAAGAAATAAAAAAGTTTCTGGAAACTGATGAAAATGAACATACAACAATCCAAAACTTATGGGACACAGCAAAGGCAATCCAGAGAGGAAAGTTCATAGTGACACAGGCCTACATAAAAAAAAAAATAGAAACATTTCAAATAAACAACTGGAACCTATATCTACAGGAACTGGAGGAACAACAACAAACAAAGCCCAGAGCAAGTAGAAGGAAGGAAATAACCAAGATCAGAACAGCTTTAAATCACATAGAGACTAGAAGAACAATCCAAAGGATCAATAAATCCAGGAGCTGCCTCTTTGAAAAGACAAACAAAATTGAAGCCTTTAAGCAGACTCATTCAGAAAAAGAGAGAGAGGACCCAGATAAACAGAATCAGAAACAAAAGATGAAAGATTACAATTGATACCACAGAAATACAAAAGATTGTAAGAAATTACTATGAACAATTATATGCCAAGAAATTTGAAAACCAGGGTGAAATAAACAAATTTCTAGAAAAATATAATCTCCCAAAACTGAATGAAGAAGCAGAAAGCCTGAATAAGAGGATAACAGCTAATAAAATTGAAGCAGTAATCAAAAAACTCCTGGCACACAAAAGCCACAGGAGAATTTTACAAAACATTTAAGAAATAGCTAACTCTTACCCCTCTCCAACTGTTCCAAAAAATCCAAGAAGATGGAAGACTCCCAAACTCTTTTTACGAAGCCAGCATCATCCTAATTCCAAAACCAGATAAAGGCACAGGAAAGAAAGAAAGCTACAAGACAATATCACTGATGAACATAGACACTAAAATCCTCAACAAAATATTGGCAAACTGCATCCAGCAATATATTAAAAAGATCATACACCATGATCAAATGGGGTTCATCCCAGGGATGCAAGGATGGTACAGTATTTGCAAATCATAAAAGTAATACATCACACAAACATAAGGAAAGGCAAAAACCATGTGATCATATAAATAGATACAGAAAAAGAATTTGATAAGGTATAGCACCCATTTATGATAAAAACACTCAGCGAAGTGAGGTAGAGGGAGCATTCCTCAACATGATAAAGGCCACATACAAGAGACCTACAGCCAACATCATACTCAATGGGCAAAACTAAAAGCTTTCTCACTAAGATCATGAACAAGACAAGGATGCCCACTTTCACCACTTCTATTCAACATAGTATTGGAAGTCCTAGCCACAGTGATCAGATAAGAAAAAGAAAAAAAAGGCGTCAAAATTGGAAAGTAGAAAGTAGAAGTGTCACTGTTCGCAGAATGATATGATAGTGTACATAGAAAACTTTATAGACTCCACCAAAAAACTACTTGACCTAATAAGTGAATTTGGCAAAACAGGAGGCTTCAAAGTCAGTATTCAGAAATAAAAGGCATTTTTATACACCAACAACAAAATATCAGAATCAGAAATCAGGGGAAAAAATCCCATTTGATATAGCAACAAGAAAAATAAAGTACCTAGGAATAAGCCTTACCAAGGAGGTAAAAGACCTGTACTCAGAGAAATACACAACACTGAAGAAAGAAGTTAAGGAAGACACAAATGAATGGAAACATGTACCATGTTCATGGATTAGAAGAATTAACATAATCAAAATGTCCATATTATCCAAAACAATTTACAGATTCAATGCATTCCCTATTAAAATACCAATGACATATTTCACAGATATAGAACAAATACTTCAAAAGTTCATATGGAACCATAAATGTCCCTGAATAGCTGTAGCAATTTTGAGAAAGAAGAACAAAGTAGGAGGGATCACAATACCTGATATAAAACTATATTACAAGGCCTCTGTAATCAGAGCAGTATGGTACTGGCATAAGAACAGATGCATAGAACAATGGAACAAAATAGAGAGCCCAGAAATAAACCCAAGTCTCTACAGTCAATTAATATTCAACAAAGGGGGC
>VMDR010021412.1:0-16855 GCA_007922815.1 Macrotus californicus | reverse complement strand
AAGGTGAGTAGAAGGAAGGAAATAATAAAGATCAGAGAAGAAATAAATGAAATAGAGTCTACAAAAATAATACAAGAAATACAAGAGATCAATGAATCTAAGAGATGATTCTTTGAAAAGATAAAGTTGACAAACCTTAAACCAGACTCATCAAGAAAAAAAGAGAAATGGCCCAAATAAATAAAATCAGAAACGAAAGAGGAGAAATAATAACTGACACCAAAGAAATACAAAAGATTATAAGATAATATTATGAACAATCGTATGCTAACAAACTGGACAACCTGGATGAAATGGATAAATTCCTAGAAACATACAATCTTCCAAAACTAAGTCGGAAAGAAACAGAGAACCTGAATAGATAGATCACACCTAGTGAAATTGAAGCAGTAATCAAAAAACAAAAGCCCTGGACCAGATGGCTTCACAGATGAATTTCATCAAACATTCTGAAAAGAACTAACACTTCTCCTCAAACTATTTCATAAAATTCAAGAGGAGGGAAGGCTCCCAAACTCATTTTAAGATGCCAGTATTATCCTAATTCCAAAACCAGACAAAGACACTACGAAGAAAGAAATTTACAGGCAAATATCACTGATGAACATAGATGCTAAAATCCTCAACAAAATATTAGCAAACCGATTACAGCAATGCTTCAAAAAGATCATACACCATGATCAAGTGTGATTTATTCTGGGAATGCAACGATGGTACAACATTTGCAAGTCAATAGATGTGATTCATGACATAAACAAAATGAAGGATAAAAACGACATGATTTTATCAATAGATGCAGAAAAAGCTATTGATAAAATCCAGCACCCATTAATGATAAAAACTCTCAGCAAGGTGGCAGCAGAGGAATCATACCACAGCATAATAAAGGCCATATATGACAAACCCATAGCCAACATCATACTCAGTGGGCAAAAATACAGGTGTTTCTGTTAAGATCAGAAAGAAGACACGGATGTCCACTTTCACTACTCTTATTCAATATAGTACTGGAAGTCCTAGCCACAGCAATCAGACAAGAAGAAGAAATAAAAGGCATCAAAACTGGAAAGGAAGAAGTAAAACTGTCTTTATTTGCAGGTAACATGATACTGTACATAGGGAACCCCCAAAATTCCACCAAGAAACTACTAGAACTGATAAATGAATTCAGCAAAGTAGCAGGATACAAAATTAATATCCGGAAATCAGTTGCATTTTTATATGCCAATAATGAACTAACAGAAAGGGAAATTAAGAAAGCAATCCCATTCATAATTGCTTCAAAAAGAATAAAATACCTAGGAATAAACCTAACCAAGAATGTAAAAGACCTATACTTGGAAAATTACAAGACACTGAAGAAATAAGTTGAGAGGAAACAAATAAGGGGAAGCACACACTGTGTTCATGGATCGGAAGAATTAACATCATTGAAATGTCCATGCTACCCAAAACAATCTATAGATTCAATGCAATTCTTATCAAAATTAAAATGGCATATTTTTCAGAACTAAAGCTAATATTTCAAAAACTTTTATGCTACCACCAAAGGCTCCACATAGCAACAAGGATCCTGATAAAGAACAAAGTTGGAAAAATCACACTACCTGACATCAAACTATATTATAAGGCCATAGTAATCAAAACAGCATGATACTGGCATAAACGCAGACACATAGATCAATGAAACAGAATTGAGAGCCCTGAAATAAACCCATACCTTTATAGTCAATTAATATTCAACAGAGGAAGCAAACACATACAATGGGCTAAAGATAGTGTACTCAATTAATTGTGTTTATTCAATAAATTGGACAGATACGTGCAGAAAATGAAACTAGACCACCTTTTTACACCACACACAAGAATAAATTCAAAATGGATTAAAGACTTAAATGTTAGACCAGAAACCATAAAAATCATAGGAGAAAACATAGGCAGCAAAATCTTGGATGTTACTCATAGAAATTTTTTTTTCAGATATATCTTCCCAGGCAAGAGAAACAAAGGGAAAAAAATAAACAAATGGGACTACATTAAACTAAAAAGTATTTGCACAGCCATGGAAAATATCAACAAAATAAAAAGACAATGGACATATTGAGAGAACATATTCACCAATACATCTGATAAGGAGTTAACATCCAAAACTTATAAAGGACTTATAAAACTCAACATCAAAAAAATAACCAACCCAATTAAAAAATGGGCAAGGAACCTGAATAGACACTTCTCCAAAGAGTCATACATATGGTTAATAGACATATGAAAAGATGCTCAACGTTACTAAACATCAGAGAAATGCAAAGCAAAACCACAATGAGGTATCATCTCACACCTGTCAGAATGGCTGTCATCAGTAAATCAACAAACAACAAGTGCTGGAGAGGATGTGGAGAAAGGGGAACCCTTTTGCACTGTTTGTGGGAATGCAGACTGGTGCAGCCACTGTGGAAAACAGTATGGACATAACTCAAAAAATTAAAAATGGATCTGCCTTTTGACCCAGTGATCCCACTGCTGGGAATGTATCCGATGGAACCCAAAACACTAATTCGAAAGAACATAAGCACCCCTATGTTCATTGCAGCATCATTACAATTGCCAATATATGGAAACAGCCCAAGTGCCCATCAGTAGATGAGTAGATAAAACAGCTATGGGACATTTACACAATAGAATACTACTCAGTCATAAAAAAGAAGAAAAATGTTACCCTTTTTGACAGCATGGATGGACCTGGAGAACATTATACTAAGGGAAATAAGCCAGTCAGAGAATGACAAACACCATATGATTTCACTCATAAGTGGAATCTAATGAATACACTGAACTAACAAGCAAAATAGAGACAGACACATAGATAGAGAGCAGGATGACAGCTAGTGGGAGGGAAGTTAGGGGATGGAAGATTGAGCAAAAAGGAAAGACCAAGAGAGAAGGTGAGGGGCTAAATCAACTGGCATGTAGTCTTACTTCAGCAAACAGGACAATGAAGTGACCCTTGATTTTCTTTACTGGGGTTTTTGAGAAAGTACTCAGCACTTTCAAAGTCATTACTGGATAGAAGCACATGTGTGATGGGAAAAAAGGAAGAATCTTTTTGTCTTTTGGTACAATTCAACATTTCTATACATAAACCACCACAAAAAGACAAAGCCTTTTATCCTCCCAAACCACTCCCACTTTTCCCAATCAGAAACCAAATGCAAGGGAAGATTAACAATATTTCAGTGAAGTGACATCAGGTTCTACATAAGCAAAATTTTGAAGCACGTGGAAATATAACATTAACTCACCCCCCAACATTATGTATTGTATTATCATAGATATTCAGAAAACTTTACCTCACACACCTTTTAAAAATGCTGCCAGGTCACTAATGATCCTCTGACCATGCTTTGGGGCTTACAAACAAATGCAGTTTATTCAAAGTTGTTTTTAGGTGGTGCTGTCAGATTGCTTTAATATTCTCTCCACTCTCCCAGCCCTGTCCAGTAGAACTTTCTGTGGCAATGGAAGTGTACTACATGTGTCCTCTCCACCACAGGAGTCACCGGTCACGTGTGGCGATCGAGCGTATGGAAGGCGTCTAATGAGACTAAGGAACTGTATTTTCAATTTGAATCAATTTAAATTTCATTTCAAACAGTTGCCTGCAGCTAGTGGTTAGCACTTTAGGCAGTGCAGCTTACGCACGTCCCTCCTTCTGCCAGGAAAGCCGTGTTCCTGGCTTATCCGTTTGTGACACTTCCGCGAGTGAGTGAGTGAATGCATTGCAGTTGGACACCATGTGCAGCTGGCACAGACGAATAAAAGTATTTGATGCTGACAGTGGAGTGCCCTTAATTTCACTGTGTTCTCGCATCGCTCTGCATAATGCTCTGAGAGTTTTGGACATTTGACGTTCTTGGTTTTTTGTGACGGTGGATGATACACGAGCAGGTTTTTACTTTGCATTGAAGAAGAGTTTCTGGTTTTTTTTCCAAACACATTGCGGTCTTCACTGATCCTACTTTCAAGTTCAAATGCTAAATTCACATCTATTATTATGAAGCTGATTTAATTACATTGTAGGCAAGTAGAAAAAACTGACATGTTCCAGTGAATGAGGCTTTTTACAAGCAAGCTCTTCTGAAAGCAGGAGAAGAAAAGCCAAAGCGATGGAAACTTACTTTGCACAGACACTGCACAAATGGCCGTTTCAGAGTCAGCTTCGGAGCAGCACGAGAGGCGTGGCTGGAACAGCAGCGCTGCGTGTGAGGCTCACGAAAGGGCCAGAGTGTGCCGGTTCTGCAAGACCCTTCCACGCGGCGCCGGTGCGCTGGAGCACCGGGGCTGCGTTGACAATGTGCCACAAGCCGCCTTTTTACCAGTTTCCTGCTGTAAAAGGTATTCGAACATTTATTAGTGTTTTTCCACTTTTCTTTGTTCCCTCCTCGTCCCCACTCCCCAGTTTGAATCAGCCATCCCCTTCCACCCTGAATAAAGTTTATTACCTTAAATCTGGAGCACTCTGCTGGTTTTTAAAGTGAGAGACGTGGAAAGGGGAATCTTACTTTGGAACCTCAACTAAGATAAATATTAATAATACTCTGGAAATTCCCTCCAAGCCCCAGAACTTTGAGATTCTGCCTCTCTGACACAGACCCAGTTCCCAGCCTCTCATCCCAGACCTGGATCAGATCCTTGCTTGAGTATCTAATATTTGCTCAGTACCTAATATTTGTTCCCAGGGTCTTATTTCTCCTTAACAGAAGAAAGTAAGGTTAGGGTGACAAGTGAGGACCACATGTGGACAGCTCTGAGTGCAGATTGTGCAAATTCATGGCAAAACTGATGAGAATAGAAACAAATTTTGCTTGTACCTGGAAAGTGGTAAACTTAACACAGTTCTCAGGAATCCCTCTGAAATCCTCCGTTTACTAAGGCATGTTTTTTACTGAACAACTATCATCTGGGATGGAAAATTCAAAAGAAAATTGAAGAGTTATAAACATGTGGTTAGTTCTAGACACGCAAAGCAACTCAATTATCAGGCTCTTATTTGTTGTATACATTAAGAATATTTGGTACTAATAAAGTTAGGAGATGATTGTGGCATTTAAAAGATTTTTTAAATCTTTACCTGAGGGTGTGTTTATTGATTTTGAGAGCGAGTGGGAGGGAAAAGAGAGAGAGAAGCATTGATCAGTCACCTCCAGGACACCCCCTGACTGGAGATTGAACCTGCCAGCTTTTGCTGCGTGGGACAATGCTCCAACCACCTAAGCCACCAAGCAAGGGCTGATGATGGCATTTTAGAACTAGATTTAAAGTGTCAAGAATGAATCAGGACCAAAAAAAAAAAAAAAGACTCAAAAGAGAAAGCAAAGGGAAAAGCAACTGAATATTTTGTACTGCCTGCGTGACTACCACACTTGGGTGATTTTGTGGCCGATATCATCAATTTTATTTTTAGGTGTACCATCCTGTTGAGTTATGTTAAGGCCAAGATCTTGCCTTTTTCACTCCTTAAAAGTAATGGTAATGCTTAGTCATTATGTGTCTTGACCTCTTTGGCAAACAATAAGCTATGAAATTAATGATTGGACTTTAGTGAGTATTCTTTAGTTATACATTAGAATTCCTTACACTGTGCTCTATTTCTTTCATCTGCTGCCACGTGGAATAAACAGAGGGGCATGTGATAGTGTGGGCACAACCCGGAATACCGCAGGCCTCCTAGCGTGTTACCTATTCGTTTCAACTCGTCAGTGACTGTGTTTTTTGTGGTGTGAATGGAGGTCCGACGCTTTCATTAGGGTAATTTACAGACCAATGTCCGTTTATTTTAGCACAGATTGTAATTATTGGCAGTCTCAAGTTAATTTGTAACTTGCAAGTAAGAAATCTTATCAGCCTGACCACAAAGTGTGAGCACTTAGCTAACCTGTGAGTACACTGTCCATCCACGATTTGCCATCTAAGGATTCTCCCAAAGGCCATGAAGATGTCTTCTCTGGTCTTGATTTGAGCCCGTAGGAAAAAGAGTGTTTTTCACACTCAGGAATGTCACTCAGCTGGCTCTGAAGGGAAAGAGTCCACTACATTTAGTGCTGAATATGCAAAACTGAGTCTAATCATTCTTTTTATTGCACATTTGAAAACAAAGAGAGCCCCCCGATAAAACACTCAAGTAGGAGCACGGGTTGCTGCCATGTTACACTAACAGTAACAAAAAAAGAGGGTCTGAAACTTCAGGGATCCCATTTTCACGACAGAGTGACGATTATCCTCCTAATAAGTGTAAAAAGGGCTGTAAGTTTCACTGGGCATGCCATTAGCCCCAGGAAAGAAATGGTCTTGGTTATTTCAAAAACAAGAAAACACTTTTTTTCCCCTTTTCATTTTCAGTCTCATTTGCTTCTAACTTTTAGGGTAAAAAAGGGTCTTGATAATTCTAAATATTGATAATTTTAAATATTTAACAGGCAATCGCAGCATTTCATGGTATTTTTCTGGGCAGAATAGGTGACAAGTTTTCCCAGTGCCTAATAAATTGCTTATTATATAAACCCAGTTTTGCCCTGCTGGGGTGGGGATCCATGTGGACTCCTTGGGTAAACTTGTATGAATGCATACTAACTATGCAATTGCGTTACATGCTCTGAGAGTTGCATTCCATGCCATAGGAGTTCTCGGGACCTAATACAAACCAGGTGTTATGAACTGAATCATATCCCCCCAAATTCGTGTGTTTTGAAGCCCTAACCCCCAGGACCTCAGAATGTGACTATTTGGAGATGGGGCCTTTAAAGAGGAGATTACATTAAAGTGAGGCCCTTAAGGGGGGGGGCCTTAATCCAACCACACTTAGGACACACAGAGAAACACCAGGGTTGCCTTGCACAGAGGGACTGATGTGTGAAGAGGCAGCAAGCGAGGGACCATCTGTAAATAAAGGAGAGAGGCCTCAGAGGAAGCCAATCCTGCCAACACCTTGATCTCAGACTTCCAACCTCTAGAACTGTGAGAAAATAAATTTCTGTTGTTGAAGCCACCTAGTCTGTGGTATTTTGTTATGGCAGTCCTAGTAAACTAATATGTGAGGAATTAGGGAACTAGGGAAAGCCTTCTTCAGAAAGGAGTGGCCAGACTAAGAGAACGGAAGGAAAGACCATTTCAGGAAGAGAGAAGAGCACGAGTGAAGGTCGAGGGTGAGCAAGGTCAGGGTGCCTTCCAGAAACTGGAAAGAAATGTGGCTGGGGCATAACGGGCAGGTGAGGAGGGCAAAGGAAGGAAGGCATCACAGACGCTTGTCATTTTTGGCTGCCCAACAGCTGAACAACCTTTGCGCTTTAGGAGGATCCCTCGAAAGGTGGAAGGAAGTTTAGAGGAGCAGACACCCTCTCTTTGAGCTCCCTGAAAGCCAGAACATGGCATTTGACCAGCTCATGCTCACCTCTGGGACTCTGACTCAGGAGGGAGAGGCATGGAGATCAGGATGCCTATGGTGGAACCCAGTGCCTACAGGTAAAGCAGAAAATGTGTCCAGTGGTAACATGGCAGGTGTCAAGAGGTAGGCAGGTGTCAAGGTATCAAGATGGCAGATGCCTACAGCAGCAGACTAAGTAGGGTGGCCAACTTGTTCTGGCTAGCTCAGGATTTTCCTGGTTGTGCAAGAGAAAGTACCACATGGTGGTAACTCCATGAGCCTTGAGCAGACAGGGAAGGTGAGTCCTCATTACGCTGGGCAGGTCGTCCCTGTGGCACAATTTTGGCTGTGCCTTGCCTCCCTGACCTTCTGCTGTTTTTTCCAAGCCTTGTTCCCTTAGCCTTTCTGACAATTCTGTTACCTGATAGCGTTCAAAAAATATCCTTTTTGGCTTAGGTTGGCAAGAATTGGTTTTTCTTGGCAGCAACAAAGAATGCTGTGTACTGAGACTGTAAAGGGCCTTATAAGCCACATTATGGAGTTTCAGAATTTAGTTTGTCCAGAGGTCAGGGCAGAGTAGGGGGAGAGAGCACCATAAGGTTCTAAGCAGAGAATAATGAGATCAGATTTTCACCGAAGGATGATCACTTTGGCTACAGCATGGAAATAAATGGAACGAGAGCAAGATGGAAGATGGAGGAATAGAGAGAGGGGAAGTGGTAGGGAAAGTTAGGATGTCATGGTAACCAGATAGGCAAGAAAAGATGGTTGTCTAGACCCTCTGGGTGCTAGGGGGACTGAGAGAAGTGGCAGTCTTGACTGAATTACTGGTAACAACAGATAATCGAGGCCTTCGAGAACACTGACCCTGCCCCCTGATGTAGAAAAGCAGACTGAACGTGCCCACCCCCCAGCCCTGAATCAATGTCCACAGGGTGGGTGCTCACTTGCCCCTGACTACCGGCCCCTGCAGATGCTCTGCGGTTGCCCTCGGCAGCCAGCCATGAACAGAGGGAGTATTGCATCTCTTGCCAGAGCCACCGGGCCCTCCTTTCAGGCTAATACAACCATTAGAATCCTGTTAGAACTATGAGCCCCAATTCTCCCAAAGGCTGTCACATCTACATCCATGCCCTCTCACATCCCTGCTTTCCTTGGCCACCACCCAGAGCACAAGTCACTCCTGCCAATAGCCATGCCCTGGTCCTGCCCTTCCCAAAGCCCCCTGGCTTCCAAAGGCTTTTTTGTGTCTCTACACGCTGCTCCCCTGCAGCAAGCTCACTAACCCCCAGGCTTCTAGATAATCAATTTTAGGAGCCAATGACTTCCAAATGTCTGTCTGCAGATGGTGTCACTTCTTAGCTTTACATCTTTCTATACAATTGCCTACTCAACACCTCTATTTGCCTATTTTTATGGGTGTCTGAAACCCAACATGTTTAAAACTAAATGTATTTTCTCTCACACACCCGCTTCTCCTCTGTATTCTCCATGTTAATAAATTGCACCAGCTTTTGCCAAACTGATGGTTCATGCTTCTTCCTTGCTTCCCATTCACTGCCACCTCTACATGTGATCAATTACAGGCCCTGACCATTTATTCAATAAATAATTTTTGAGAGACACCTAGTTTCGGGCACTTTTCTAGGCCTGGGGACATAGTCTAGAATGAAGACGACAAAAATCTCTGTTGCCGGCGGATCTTATACATGAATAATACCAGCAATGTGGTCCTGACATTTTTTTCTGGTGACAGAGGGCGTGGTCAATAAACAGCAGCTACCTTATGATATTTAAAATGAAGATGATTGATCCCTTCCTGGAAGGAACATACCTTGGGGTATAAGCATCATCCCCAGACCCCAAGGTTGTGGGTTTGATTCCCCAGTCAGGACACATACAATAATCAATCAATGAATGTATAGATGGGTGGAACAACACACTGATGTTTCTCTCCCTCCCTCTGTCTCTCTCTCTCCTTTCTCTCTCTCCCTCTAAAATCAATCAATAAAATTTTTTTAAAAGAACAGCAACCAAGCTTAAAGGAACTTGAATTTGTTTTAAAAAAAAACGTTTTTGAGGGAGGGAGGGAGCTAAAAGTGTATAGCCTGGAGACCTAAAGAGATAATGAAAATTGTCTATATATTGAAGTGCAGTGACGTGAAGGACTCTACAGTGTTTACTAATTAATTCAACAAATACGTAGTAAAAATCGGTATTGAGCTAGGCACCGCAGATAGATACTATAAAGAGCTGTGTATGACTTTACCCTATTTCCAAGCTAACACAGTTTCATGAACAATGGTAGAAATTACTGGGCCAGAGACATTTACAGCACAGCCAGCAGCAGGAATATCATATTCCCTTTAGTTTCCCTTTGCTTCCCAAGTCCCATAAGGCTGCTGCACATGCAAGGGGTTTGTTTCACAGCTGTGGAACCATAAGCTTAGAAAATCTCCATCTTTTATAATGAATAGCAAGCTGAAGTGCCCAGCCTGTGCCCCAGAGGGAGACAATCTTTAACATACTGGACAGCCACAAACCTGCCTTCTTCTCTGGAAGGAGACAACTACCTCAATCTTCCAAAGCTTGTCCCTAGACAAACATCCTTGAAAAATAGTTGTATTAGCCAGTGTTCTCCATACAGAACCAAAAGGATATATGTATATATATATAAAGTTACTGTGTGTGTGTATATATATATGTGTGTGTGTGTATACATATATGGAGAGAGAAAGAGTGAGTTTTGAGGGTTACCAAGTCCAAAATTGAAAAATCAACAGGGCGAACTAGAGAGCCAGGGAAAAGCTAATGGTGCCATTCAAGTCTGGAGGCAGCATTCCCTTCTCCTGGGGGAAGATCAGTCTTTTCTCTGAAGTCCTTCAACTGATTGGATGAGGCCCACCCACAGGATGGAGGATAATCTGCTTTACTCAAAGTCTACTGTTATAACTGCTAATCACTTGTAAAAAAATATTTTTACCACATCATCCAGACTGGTGTTTGACAGAAAATTAGGTATCATGAACTAGTCCAGTTGCCATTAAATTAACCATCACAATAGTAAAAGATTCATAAAGAGTTGTCTCCCAACATGTACTTAATGTTAAGTCCATTAATAACTGGTGTCTTTAGACTCCCCCCACGTCCCTCCATTTTATCTTTAAAATTTAAAACACACTGTATTAAACAATTATGACCTTAATTCCTCATTAATTTTGCATTTCTTAAGCTTTACTCTGAAGCCGGTTCTAGGTGCTTCGTGCTCAGGGTTAGGCCCGCGCTGTAAAGCACTCACCAGACGCGAGAGCGCTGATGAAGCCGTGCACAGGCCGCTGTGGGAACGGGTAATGCGCACAGGAGGGGAAAGAGGAGCCGACGCCCCCCAGACAGATGTGTCTGGAGAGTAGTTTTAGAGGGTGACCGAAGGGTGTCGATGATCACACGGAAAACAGGATTCAAAGGCTCACACTTCATAGTAGTGGCTGACAGTTCACAGAGGCTGTCATTTTTTAGTTATCTGTTCTCTGGCTGATTTCCAAAAGGATTTGTAAGATTTTGGCTTCCTTTCCTTCCCTCCTAGGGGTGTTCAACAAAAGGCCCCTGGGCCGCTTGCAGCCCAATATGGCTATGAATGCAGTCCAACACAAAATCATAAATTTACTTAAAACCTTTGTTTTTTGTTGCTCATCAGTTTTCTTTAGCGTTGTTTGCGTATATAATGTGTGGCCCAAAACAGCTTTTCTTTTTCCAATGTGGCCCAGAGACGCCAAAATGTTGGACACCCCGGGAGAGGACCCCTCCTTGGCGCCCTGCACCAGGTGACTCCCTCCGCTCTCGTCCCCGCCTCGCCGCTCCGCCCCTCGCTCTCTGCTCCCGCCCCTGCCTCGCCGCTCCGCCCCTCGCTCTCCGCTCCGCCCCTCGCTCTCCCTCCGGTCCCGCCCCCACTGGTCCGGGCCCGGCCTCGGCGCGGAGGACTGTGGGAGTGGCTTCCTTGGATCCGCGCATAGCAACTGCCTAGCGTTGGGATCTGCCCGCGTAGGGCCTTAGATTCACCGACACGCCGGTGGCCGGGGCTCCACTGCGGTGGTCCTGCTGCCCTCACCACGAGGTAGGAGAAGGGCCTGGGGCAGGGGTGCCTTGCGGGCGGCGCGGGCTCCCCGCCCCCTCCGGACCCAGGGGCTGGGGAGCTTGCTTGCCGGGGCCTCGAGCTGTTGGTGGCTGCCGAGAGGCACCACCCTCCCCGGCCTCCGCTGATGCGTCCTCTAGGGCCCGCCTGTCCGCCCCAAACCGCGGGTGCCCAGTGCCATCACGTAGGTGTGCCCGCCTGCCCCAAGTCACAGTCACGCCTGAACCAGGGCCAGCACCAGATTAAAGCTTCTCACAGCAGGTGAGGTGAACACTCCCTTTACTGTGTTCCGGGTCAAGTTTGTGAAAAGTGGTCCCAGGAAAGGTGGAATTCGTGAGATGCGTGAGCACACCGCAGCCTCCCCACCCTCCCAAAGGTGGAAACAGAAAAGCCTGGAAGCGCTGTTTTCCCAAGATGCCTTCTGGGCCTAAAATCCCACTTTCTCATCTACCTGATGGGTTGCCTGGCCGTGAGCTTTGGGAGGAACGACAGTGGGCCTCTTGGAGGGAGACTGTCCAGCAGAGTATCAGAAACAAATACCTTTCACACTTCGAATAAAGGATTTGCTGGCGTTTGATTTCCACTGAGGGAGCATCCTCCTCAGATAATGTCAACACTCGAGGCTTGTGATGTGCATGAACTGCAATGGCTTGGAGAACCCCGCAAACCGATGTTACCTTTGTTCTGCCGCGGTGCCTGTGAGCCGTGGGCGCTTCGTTTTACCGTTCCCGCCCTGACTTTCCACATGTTTCACATTTGTATGTTCACTGTACGTAAACTGTTTTCAATCTGACCGCAACCCAGCAGAAAGGATGGAGCTCTGGTTCTAAAAGTTGCTGTTTTATGACGTATGTGTAAGCCAAACTGACTTAACGGGTCTCGTAATCAGGCGGCTCTTGTTCAGCACAGTAGTCCTCAAAGTGTAGACCCCAGACAGCAGTGTCTGCAGCATTGGGACCTGGTTGGAAATGCACGTTCTCGGGGACGGAGGGGAGGGTGATGACTGCCACCCAGGACTCACTGAATCAGAAACTCTGGTGGGGGGGGGGGGGGGGGGGGGGGGGGGGTTAGCAATTTGTATTTGAACAAACCGTTACGCCTCCGAGGCACCCTGAAGCTGAAGATCGCCCATATTGCTGTATATGTAATCACAATGCATTCAGTGCAAAATAGTTTTTCGCAGCATAAATATACCACATTTTGCTTGCTGATTGTATTGATGGGCACTTGGTCTGTTTTTAATTTGAGGCTGTTATCAATAAAGCTCCTATGAACATTGTACAAATCTCTTTGTACACATGTTTTCATTTCTCTTGGATAAATACTTTGGAATGAAATTGCTGGGTTGTAAGAGATATGAGGTCTGTCTAGAAAGTATCCAGCAATGTGCTATGAAAAATAGAGACATTTATTGAAGAAGATACAAGACACAAGAAACATCATACACAGGACAGTGATACCTCAGTCCCCTTTGAAGTAGGCACCTTGGGACCTCACACAGTTCTCCCAGTCACTGCGGTCTGAAATCTCTTCTCTTTCAAAGGTGATTTTAGTTTTGGGAAAAGCCAGAAGTCTCAGGGCACCAAATCTGGGCTGCAGGGGGACTGAGTCACCTGGTGATTTGATGTTTTGCCAAAAACTCTGTGGGAGATGTGATGCATGAGTGGGTGAGTTGTGAGGAAGCTGCCAGTCACCAGTTGCCCGTAGCTGCAGCCTTCTGAATCATTCAAATGGTTTCAGTGGAGAAATGTTCAAGCTTAATGCAAAATTGGATGCAGATTTGTTGCTCTACTTGCTCAATGGTTTTGAATGTGATGGCCACACAGTACATGTGCTCACTCAATGGTGTCTACCACCCCCACTGACTAGTACAGTGAAGTCGTCATTGTTCACGCATACGCATTCCAGTCCACTCTCCTTGGCTGCCAGGTTACACTGATGTTGTAGGAACCCTTCTCCTTATATTAACAATGGCTGGACTTTTTCTGGACATACCTGTATATGTTAATTTTATGAAACCACCAGACTTTTTTCAAAAATTGTACCATTTTATACGCCCCACAGTGAATATTCCAGTTGCTCCATATTCTTGTTGACGTTTTGTGTTGTTGGTCCTTTTAGTTTAGCTGTTTTGGTAGGTGTGCTGTGGTTTCTGCCTGGCACTGTCATTGACTATCACGTACCTTTTTCTGCACATGGTCTGGACGATGAATTATACCTCTCTAGTGCGTGTCACTGTCCTTTGTAGGGGTAGGTTTAGAATGAATGTGAAAAGAGGGCAACAAATGAATGTTTTGACACCTAGTTTTGAGAATTTGATGTGAAAAAAGTTGTAAGCCATAAAAGTGTGTAGAGGTCAATTTGACCAGAAAGGTTATTAAATAGCTACATGTTATTTCAATGAAGAAATGTTCCTTATCCAAAGAGCATATTTACACTGCTGATTTTTTCCAGGTCCAGATGATGCAGAATGTACACCTGGCCCCAGAGACAGATGAAGACGACCTTTATTCTGGTTATAATGACTACAATCCAACCTACGATACCGAGGTAGGAAAAAAAACTACTTGTTTTTTATGTTGGTCTTTGTTAAGCTGCTGGTTCATGAAAACTTTGGATTTGAGGGTTCTTCCTTATTATGCTTTAAATTAAGTAAGCTGATTAAAAGCTTATAGAAAATTGCTATTTCTGAAGACTCCACTAACTTCCATCACTAATAATAATAGCAGAAGGGGAAATCATGAGAAAGGTTATGGAAACAAACTAGTATCAGTCACATACTGTGTTCTTCAGCATTAGCTATCTGAATGTGTGAGTTTAAAATTAAAAGACTTAAATTCCTCAAAGTATCTAAAATCATTTTTTTAAAGCCCTAAATTTGAAATGTCTTGCAGAGTTAGTTTAATTCTACTAATTAAATTATGTAAGTATTTTATAGAAAAATTAGAAAATAGAAATAGGCATAAAAAAATGAAAACTATAGAAACTCTCACCACCCAGACAGAGATAACCATTAACTCACTGTTCTCTCTCCACACATCTTCCTACGCAAATATGTGTGTGTCTCTTTATCGCGTGGGGCAAAGCAGTGTCCTGCTCAGTGCTGTTTTGTGGCCTGTTTTTTCTCTTTTATTAATATCCTCTTACGTCAACAAATTTATACATCATTTATTCTTTATATTTTATTAATTATGTTATTACAGTTGTACCAATTTTTTTCTCCCCTTTCTCCCCTCTCCACGCTGTACTCCCTCCTCCCTCCAGCACTCCCGCCACCTTAGTTCCTGTCCATGGGTTGTGCATATAAGTCCTTTGGCTTTTCTATTTCCTGTTCTTAACCTCCCCGTCTTTTTTGTGCCAACCAATTATGCTTATTCCTTGTACTTTCCCCTCCGTTCTCCCCTCTCCCCCTCCCCACTGATGACCCTCCATGTGATCTCCATTTCTGTGATTCTGTTCCTGTTCTAGTTGTTTGCTTAGTTTGTTAGCTCTGTTTCTGGAGTTTTGATCTGTTCTTTCATTTGGGCCATATCTCTTTGTCTTGGCGCACTTGTTATTTTGTAAGGGGCAGAGCCTTAGGTACTTGCTAGGGCAGGGCAACCCTCTTAGCTAGTTATGGTGCTGTCTGTGGGGGAGGGGTCAGAGAGGGAACCATGCTGTGCACTAGCTCTGCTGTAGCCCCACTTTCTGTCACTTCCCTCATTTCCCACAAGTGGATTGTGCCTTTTCAGGTGCTGATTCCCGGGTGGGTGGGTTTGTGTATGTTCTAGGATCCTGTGGGCCTCTCCAACAAACTCTCCTGTGAGTTTAGGAGCTTCTCCTGCTACCACAACCCCCACAGGGTTTTACCACTAGAGGTTTTGAGTCTTTAGTTTCCCCGTGAGCCAGCCCCCGATTGGCCTCATGGTCCACTGCCTTGCCAGGGGTCCTCTCTCCTGGCCACCTGTCTGCACCCCTCCTACCAGTCTGGATGAATGTTTCTTTAATTCCTCGGTGTCAGAGTTCCATGCAGTTTGATTTTCTGGCAGTTCTGGTGGCTTATTGTTTTTAAATTGGTTGTTATCTTCCGTTTGGTTGTGTGAGGAAGCGAAGTGTTTCTACCTATGCCTCCATCTTGGCTGGAACTCACATCTATTTGATATTTAGTGGTTACTTATTTAAAAGATGAAGGTGTTACTAAAACACATATTTTAAATATGTTTATATCATTGTGAGAGTTACAGTTTTCAAATTGTAAAAAAACAAAAAACCTCATTGTAAACTCATCTTGAATTAGTGTGTGAAAAATGGTAAGGATGAAGGGTCTGGGAGCTACTTTACTTGCTAGTATATAAGAATTAAATATTAGCATTTAGAGGGCTCTAAACTAATTTAGAAAATTTCATTCTATGAGACTAGAGTTCTTCATATATCTCACAGTCATTTTCAAATTATTTTTTCTTCAGAGAAAAATGGTGGTCTTTGAATTTGAGACCTAGAAAGAAAACAAAGGAAGAAAATGGAAACCATTCACTTGCTCTATATGAAACAGAAATCTAGGAGAGACTGATCATTGTAGAAAATTTGAAAACTACAGAAGATTGGGGAAAAAATAAAATGACATAAAAATCCTGTCACCCAAAGATCACCTGTATTAGACATGTCACCTCATGCTTTCTTGTATTCTCTTGTCTTTTACTATGCAGGTGTTACCCTCCCAGCATCCCCCCCACCCCCACACACACAGAGGATTATGTAGACTCCTTTTTTAAAAATTGCATGAAAACATAGGCATTTTCCTACATTAGTATAAATTATAAAAACCACTGATATCTCTCCATTTGCCCATTTATAAAAGCTATATGTATAAAAAATGTACATGCTAGCCCTGGCTGCATGGCTCGGTTGGTTGGGGCATGGTCCCTACAACAAAAGTTTGCGGGGCTCATCGCGGCCAGGGTACGTACCTACATGGAAGGTTCCATCCCCAGCTGGGATGCATCCCCGAGGCAACGACCGGTGCTTTCCTCACATCACGGTTTCCCACTCTCCCTCTTTCTCTTTCTCTCCACCCCACCCCGCTTTCCACTCTCTCTAAATCAGTGAATATATCCTCTGGTAAGGATTTAAAAAAAATACATGCTCATTGTTAACAAACAAAATCACCCATAATTCCATCATTCAGAATAATCACAGTTAGCATTGTCCTGTTGTCCTTCATGTGTGCAGTTTCAGCATGTCTGACTGGAAATAGTGTCTACGTTTCTGTTCGCTTTTTTACATTCAGCTACATCATAAGCAGTCTCATAATACTAAAAATTGAGATAAAT
>VMDR010021411.1:0-16867 GCA_007922815.1 Macrotus californicus | reverse complement strand
AGAAAGTGACTTTTCAGCATATATTATTTTGTAGCATTTTTTTCTTATTGGGTCTATTGATTTGATATACTTGTATTCCTTTTACAATTAATTGTATTTCTTTGTACATAATTCCATGTGCTATCATTTAAAATAAGTGTATATGTGTGAAGCACACATTTGTGTTCTTTTCTTTATTTATTTGGACCTTCCTTCTCCCTTCAACCCCCATCAGCCCTCATCAATACATAAAGTAACCAGGTTAACAATCTAGTGTGTGTTCTTCCATATTTTTCTTTGAATTTTGCATGTTCCACTCAGGTCCAGTAACATCATCATCATAACAATAGCTAATATCTCTCAGGTCCTTTCTATGTACCAGGCATGTTACACATATGTATTAATTCATTTAATCTTCACAAAAATCTATAAGATAGACATTATCATCACCCCAATTTTACAAACGAGGAAACTGAAGTCAAAAAAGTAATATCACTCACAGCTATTCAACTAGTACATATATGGATACAGGAATTTGCTTGTTTTCCTTTGTTTTCCTTTTGGTGTTTTGTTTTTAGTTTTTATTTCTTTTTATGCAAAATGAGATCTTCTCATACGTATGAATAGTTGTGTGCACCTTGCTTTTTCTCCCTGAACAATACTTTGTGGAAATCATGTGGAGGGGCTCTAATACTCTACAGTGTGGGGCGCACCATCATATTCTCAACTATTCACCTCTGATGGGCACTAACTGGGTTCCCACCTTCTTGCCGCTCTGAACCATGCTGCAATAAACATTTTTGTACACGTGTCCTTTTACTTCCTTCACTTGTGCTTCTACTTCTGTTGGGGTGGATTCCCAGGAGCGGCATTATCTGGCTCAAAAGATATAGATCTTTTTAAACTTTAATAGATATTGCTAGATTGCTTTCCAAAATGGCTGTAACACTTTACATTTCCATACCGCCAGCAATAGTTTTCTTAATAGAAAACTCTCCTTGTGGTTTCAGGATAAACTCTCTTTGGTAATACTGGGTGATTTTTTCAATGTACTGTGGCATTTGGTTTGCTAGAATTTCACTTGGGATTCTGCATACATATTCATAAATGATCTAAATCTACTGCTTTCTTTTTTATTCTATTTTAAAATCAAGACTTCTGCTAGTTTCAAAAAATGAATAGAGTCCCTTTCTGTTCACTTACTTATTCATTCACTCACCCATCTATTCACTCACTCAATGAACGTGTACTGAGGATTTATCTATGGCAAGCACTGTAAAAGCACTAGTGATGTAAAGAAGAATAAGACTCCTTTCCTACCCTCAAGTTCACCTCTAGTAACTGACTCAACCATAAAATGGATAATCTAGGAATGGATACATCCAGGAAAATGAGATATGCCCAGAGTGTTATGAGAGACTCAAACACTGGGAGGTTAATGAATCTGAAGATGGTCCTACCCCTCTTATCCAGGCAGTTAACATTTGGCATTTACATAATCTGTGCAAATTGCCTCTGCCTTCTGATTCCTAAACCATTTCAACCTCAGACCCCAAGTTTTCTCCTAGGCCTGGACTCTATTCCTTATCACTGCAGAAGGCATAGGTCATATTAGTAGAATACTTCATGGCAGAGAAAAAGAAGGAATTCCTACCTTTTGTGACAGCATGGATGGAACTGGAGACTATTATGCTAAGTGAAATAAGCCAGTTGGTAAAAGACAAATACCACATGATCTCACTTATAAGTGGAATCTAATGAACAAAATATATTAATGAGCAAAATAGAACCAGAGTCATAGAAACATGGGACAGACTGACATCTAGTTATAGATGGGGACTGCTTGAAAGAAGGTAAAGGGATTAGTCAAAAACATATATGAAGGATCCATGGACATGGACAATGGTGTGGGAATGACTATGGAAGTGGGGCGGGCTAGGTGGAGGGGGACAAAGGTGGGGGGGAATTGGGACAACTGTAATAGCATAAACAAAAAAAAAGAAATGCTGATCAATATTGTCCCAAAGAATACAAAGTGCATAAACAGCACTTTTTCTAAATTTACCCCCCAAAATATCTTTAAAGCCTGAGAATTATCTGATTCTTAAAAGTTTGGAGACGCTCAATTTTATAATCATTAGGCCCTCAGTGACAATGTTGGAGCTAATTTTCTCTCAACTTTTTCAGTGGCACTCATAGTTATTGATCTTTCCACATTTTCGACTTCTTCTTGAGTCAAACCTTAATATATACACATATTTTTGAGAGAATAAGAGTTATCTATTTCAACCAATTTTTTTAAATCTATGCAACTAGAGTTATAAAACATATTTTTGTTTTTACTGTTTTATTATTATTTGCTATCACCACTTTGTGTGGAAAGAAAATGGCCCAAAGTAAGAATATATACAGATACAGATATGTTCTCACCACTGATATGTGGTGAATGGCATAGACAGTTGGTCCAGGGCCTGGAATGAACAAAATTAGAAGATCTACGACAAGAAGGTCTAGGGAAGAAGTATGTGGATAGATCTGAAATGCAAAGAAATTCCTTCTTCATCATTTCTTTGATCTATATCTTTAGATTCACAATGAGAAACCACTTCATACCAGTCAGAATGGCCATCATAAACAAATCGACAAACAACACGTGCTGGCGAGGTTGTGGAGAAAAGGTAACCCTAATACACTGTTGGTGGAGATGCTGACTGGTGCAGCCACTGTGGAAAACAGTATGGAATTTCCTCAAAAAGTTAAAAATGGAACTGCCTTTTGACCCAGCAATTCCACTGCTAGGATTATACACTAGGAATCCTGAAACACCAATTCAAAATAACCTATGTACCCCAATGTTCATAGCAGCACAATTTACAATAGCCAAGTACTGGAAGCAACCTGAGTGCCCATCAGTGAATGAGTGGATCCAAAAACTATGGTACATTTACACGATGGAATACTATGCAGCAGAGAGAAAGAAGGAACTCTAACCCTTCATGACAGCATGGATGAAACTGGAGAGTATTATGCCAAGTGAAATAAGCCAGGAGGTGAAAGAAAAATGCCATATGACCTCACCTATAAGTGGAACCTAATCAACAAAGCAAACAAGCGAGCAAAATAGAACCAGAGACATGGAAATAAAGAACAAACTGACAGTGACCAGAGGGGAAGGGGGAGGGGAGAATGGGGAGAAAAAAAGAAAGGGTCAAGTTAAGGAACAAGTATATAAAGGACCCAAGGACAAGACAACAGGCGGTGCAGAGGATTGAATGTGGGATGGGGTGTGGACAGGGCAGGAGAGAGCAGTGGGGGGAAAATGGGGACAACTATAACTGAACAACAATAATTTTTTTTTAATTAATAGCAGGTAGCCTTTCAACATTACCACCACTAGTGACTAAAATGAAATAAATGTGAAACCTGAATAAGGCATCTATGACTGGATCTGTTACTTGCTTTTTTTTTTTTAAAGAAAGATGATCTCTTGGCCTATAATGTAATCTTTTTATGAATATGATCGCCTTTTTGGGGTCATTGAAGTGAATAGATTGAAGACACTTTGAACAACATGATGGGCATTCAGAATATCAAGCAGCACATCAGAGAAAAGAAAAAAAGCCTTCTTCGATCACTCCAAGAGACGTAATAACAAGCGTAACCCTTTGCACAGGCAGAACAATGCTCCAGAGAAAGGATGCAGTCAAGAGCATTTTTTTTCTGGGCATCCAGCTCACAGGATCCATCTCTCTGCAATCCAGTGCCCAAAATCACAACCTTGCTTCCGCACTCTTGAATTTGGAAGTAGTAGGAACCCAACATGATATCGAGAAGATCAAAGGCATTTAAGTTAAATGACAATAGGTGGGGGGAAAAGTATTGATACCAAGGAAAAAGACAATTTACAAAGCCATCTAGTTCTACAAGTTGGGAACCAATTTGTTTTGATGGAAATCATTCAAAGCAATGCCACAGAGAAGTTCCAGTCCTGAGAATTCATAAAATGTGTGGGGTGTTACTTAACTACATAGGAGCAAAACTTTCACTCAGCAAAATGTCCCTTGTTAAAAATGGTTTTATCAGAGAATGTGGGATGCCAGCAGTGGGGCTGGAGATTCATTAATTGATTACATTTTAGATACCTCAAACCAACTCGTGAGATAAATCACACCCAAATATAGAAAGTTTATTACAGCCAGGGAGGTGGAGCTCCAGCATTTGTAGGCCGGCTTCAGAGGAGCCCAGAAAATGCTGATGGTGCACAATCAGGGCACAGTCCCAGTTTATAACTCACCCCTTCTACCTTTTCTTTTTCTGTTAAAACAACCTGCCAATAGAAATAAGCCTGAGATAAAAATCAATAACGCATTATGGAAAGCTGCAGCATAGTCAAAACATCATATAGACAAAGGCAGGGTAAGAAAGTAGGTCACTGAATTTGGAACTCTTTAACTTGCATTTGATGAAATATCAGTGCGATAATCTTCTCAAATAAGTTTTTCTGACTCAGTGTCAATGCTTTGAATGCTGACAATGCCTTTACCTTCGTAATGAAACTGAAAAACTCACCCTCTGAAAAAAGGACCTATGTGCCCAGACATGTGAAATTTTAAGTCTTCATTTTCTTGCTTTCTTGTTTTAGCCTCTATGTTAAATGTATAGCAGCATATCTATACATATCTATATGTTTCTGTCTTTTAATAATACGTTACATTATATCACATGATGATGGATAGAATCATGCAATAGCTACCTCAGAAGGCCATTAGGAGGATTGAGTGCAAAAATGCATATTTGTGTCACCACATAGGTACCTAGCATATCATAATTTAATCATTTCATAAATGCTAACAGATTATCACGATAGGTTAGCATTATGTCATATTGTTTTATCAGGACTTGACAAATCAGTTTGATTTTTCTATGGATCATATTCTGTTCTGCAGGAAAATAGTGATCCATAACACACTGCTTTTATTATAATACAAAAAGCTTATAATTTGTGTATGTCCCCTTGAAGCTCCTCTCCAGGGTTCTAGCCTATTAAAGATGCTCTGTATAAAACTTCAAATAAATATCAAAGAAACAGGAGCTTCATTTCGTTATGAACTGTCTATTCAGTGAACAATACTTCTTTGATCTTTTGCTTTCCTCACTTACTTCCAAGCCCTGGAAAGCACATTACTATTCATTTCTTGGAACCTCAGTCTAGAAGCGCTTTGCTGATACTCTTTAGGCAAATAAGCAGAGAGCTAAGAAACCTGTAAGTAGAGATGCTTTTGTGAAAGACTGCTTTGGGCTTATAAAATGTCTGGCGGGGCAAAGGCCAGAAGTTTAATATTTAGAATGAACAAAGAGGGGTCCTAAAGGGAGCCAAGTACATGATGTGCAAAATGCTCCTCAGACTTCAGAATTAACTAAAAATGGTTTTACCTAGAATTTGTAACAGTTCAGAAAAAGAGTAATTATGGTGGACCACTAGCAATGCCATACCACTGCCTCTCAACTTATCTGAATGGTAAAATTTAGGTGCAGCAGAGGAAAAACCATGAGGATAAAAAAGTGCTGAAACACTCTAGTAGATTAGTTTATGGTTCCACAAATATTCACTCCCTCTCCTTGCCCCCACCCCCTTGGTGGTAGAGGTCTATCTGCCCTTGCTGTTGAGGTTGGGCCTGGACATGTGACTTGCCAGGGCAGAGAACATTAGACAGAAAGAGTGCCATGAAATATCCTTGTGCGGTTGGATTTGTCCTTTGCATTCCTTCCTTTCTCCAAGAGAATGCCATGCATCCTGGAGGATGAGAAACATGTAGAGCAAAGCTGGACTCAGCCCCCTGCCCTGGGTCAAACCCAGACAAGCCCAGCCTAGATCCCCTGACCACCAGGAAACTGCAGGCATGTCAGTGAGAAATAAGTGGTTATGTTTGCCTGCCAGTGAGATCTGATGGTTTATCATGCAGCAATATCATAGCAAACATCTACTGAGACAAACGCATAAGAAAAGGTTTGGGATTTCTTACTATCCAATTCTGGCACAAAAGTAGATCTTCTTTCCTGTTTGCAAGTGCCAAGTTAGGTTAATAAAATGTAATGTAGGGCTTTCAGCCTCTTAAATTTCACCTTTTATCTCTATAAAGAAAAAAAACAGAAGACAAATTTTGATACTGTTTTTGCAGCCCAGAAATAAAAGACCTTTCCAGAAGTCACACATAACTAAAATTGCCAAGGATAACTCAGATGACATTGTCCATTGTGACAACATGTTTCAAATGAATTTAAAGGGAGGGTTGACCATAGTGATACACATATTATTGAAGAATTTACTATAGACACCTAAAAGTAAGCCTTTGACTAGTTAATTCAGACATCTAATTAGGCTTTCATTCATTCTTTCAAAAAATATTTGAGTGCATACCTATTTAATGAACAAGTAATAGGAAGAGCTCAAAATTGAATAAGCCTTGCCCTCAGGGAGCTTGTAAGCAGAGTGAGGCCCATGCAAATAACAGAAAGTTAACAGAATTTCCTCAACTGCCAGGCAGGGGAATCAAGTACAGAGAGGTTGTAGGAGTGTTTTAGGGGAGCTCCTCGGGAAAAGTGGGATTTGATTTGGTCCCTGAGTGAAGGGCAAGGTTTTATTAATGTTTTTTCTTTTGGGGGAACAGGATACTAAAGTAATGCATAATCATTTTAGAAAATTTAAAAAATATAAAAAGCACAAAACAAAGAAATTAAAACAATCTGTATCTATACATACCACCCAGATATAACCACAATTCATATGTTGATACATTTCCTTCTACTCCTTTTCCTATGAAAATACAAAGGCAACTAGGTTTCTGCTTTATCTTCTTGCCTAATTCTTAGAGAGTGCTTTTCTTTATAACTGTAGGCAAACAGCAAGCACACCCACACACACACCCACACAGCTTTCTTCCAGGGCAAGTCTCTATGAGATTCTCCTGTCACTGACTGCACAGTGCTCCCATCATCTCTAGAAAATATTTTCCCATCACATCTCTAATTTGAAGCTCGGTTCCACCATCGGGGACCAACTGTCAATAAGCCGGTTTCTATTTCCTGACTTCTTATCTCCTATCTTCTCTTTGACAATTTTCATCTTTCATTTTTTTCCCCTTCGCATTCCAGGAGAACCACTCAGGTTTGCCCTCCTCTGATTCCACTTCTACAACAGCGGTGCTGTTCTTCAATGTGGATTTTAAATCCACCATTGTTTTCATTTTGTCTGGGTTTTGTTCACTTGTTTTTTAGTCTCTTTACAACTGCTCCTTATCTTACCCATCTCTTTCATTTTACTCTATCTTTGCTTTACCCTAGAGGTAATGCCATCTTGGGCTTACAACCCAAAGATAGTCATGTGTCCTTCTGGGATCACCCTGCCCTTAACAACAACAACAAAAAGTCTAGAATCCCCATTCTGTAAGGTAGGAATTGGGGCGAGAATTACATTTCTCCTATTTATTATGGCTTTAATTTTCTGTTTCCATAGAATTCTAGATTGTCCTTTGGCACCTTGCCTCTTGCACATACTGTCCCCTTTCTAGGATGTGTGCCCTCACTTCTACCACCACCCTGTGCCTTTCCCCCTCCACAGTACTACCCAGACATGGGGTTGATGCATCAGAAAGTGTGAGGCAGAGAGCACAGTGAAGAATTGAAACCAAACAGTGTGGGGCATACCCTTGGGTACTCCCCGCTGGTCCCCTCTTCCAGGAGAGCCCAACCAACCTACTGCTTTGACGTTAGTGTTTTCTGCTCTCCTCTCTCATCCTCTCAAATCTCCCCCACATTTCCCTCCCCTCTCCCCTCCCCAATTTCTTTTACTTTTCTTACTTTCCTTTGATTCCAGTTCATTGGACCTCACCTTTCAGACCAGTGCAAGCATCAAGGTATTTTGCTAAACAAACACTCTTCTTTACATTAGATGAAACCTGACACTAATTTTTTGTATATTTGTACTCTTTGGAGGAAGCCAAACATTTTCTCAGCATTTCCTTCCATTAGGTTGAGCCTTAGGAAATCACTGAGTATCAACTGCTTTTCACTTACAAAAATGGCCATTTCAGAGGGTTCAACCTAAGTGTCTTCCCACAGAGGAATTTTCAAAGCCAGGCTTTTACCCTGGGGCTTCCCGAGGCCATTCTCCTTCTCTGCTTCAAGGGCATATTTTTTCCATAGGCCCCATTAAGCTGCTTTTTTCTTTATTCATCCTTGAGCAAGGTAGGATTTATTGCACCCTAGGAGCAGCTCTATTAAGGTATCACAGGATGGTGATGGAATGCACTTTCAAAACTACAGGTGGAAACACAGTGATGTGGAGAGCCCTGTCTGCTACCCAACCTCTAGAATTCCTTGATTTAGTGACATTGGAGGAGCTCCAGGCCCAAATGCCTATTCCTTATCCTTCTTGAGGTAGCCTATAGAAAACCATACCTCCTAGTATGTCCCACGTTCAGGGGTGATGCTCTCTGCCCTACCACATCTCTAAGCCACCATCTTCAGAATGCACTGGGCAACCACCAGTTCCACACTGCCTTCCCACTCATTCTTTGGGTTCACCATAATTGCCCAAAACGCTAGGCACAAACAGTTGACTAGCAGGAAGGTGGAGTGACCTGGTCCGTAGAGACACTGAGGCAGGGAAGAGAGGGTAGGAGAGTTCTAAAGCATCTTTCTAGCTCTTCACAGGTGGTCTCTTTTCTGAAGCAAATTCAAGGAACCATGGGTTGAGGTCCAGATGTGTTTTCTCAGCTCACCTTTGTGGGCTTTAAAATTCTCATCCATTCTCTTCTACTTCAGCATCAGGCTTTATGTCAGCCTTAGTGTTTGATGCTGTTAAAAGTTTTTGTCTGTGTCTGCACCTTACTGGCATTCAACAATAAGCTGAGAATAGCTACATTCAAATGCCACTTTAAAAATGCTGCTAGACTATTTATCGACAAATTTATTTATTTACTTACTTGCTTCTGTATTTATGCAACGTTTACTAACATTTACTATGTGCCAACAGATTATTCTAACTAATAACAATAAATACTACCTCATTTAAGCCTCACAACCACTCCAATCCATTTCCTATACACACAGATAAAACTGGGTTAAAACCCTATATGCCAAGTAAGACAAAAGTAGGTTTATAGTTGTGAGTTTGCAAAACAGTTTATTCTTGTATTATTATTTATTAATTACTGTATTAGCATCCACACAAATAACTGTAAACCTACTTTTGCTCCACCCTGTATAATTTTGCATTTTATTTTTATCAGATTCGTATTGTGACCATGTTGCCCATCTTTAGAAATATTTTTCAAACACATAATTTTAATAGTGCATAATATTGTACCAAATAAATATAGTACCACTTATTTTAAGGACTGTTCTTTTATAAAAATCATTGCATTTCTTATTTTTCCATGGATTCGGTTTTAAAAGAAATTGCTGGACCAAAAGGATAAACATTTTTAGCCTAGAAGTAAATGGGAGTATCAGCTTCATGACATCCTCCCCAGCCCTTGATATTATTCCTCAACACCCTATAAATAGAATGCATGAAAGATAACTTTCTATTTGTGGGAATAAGGGATAGTTGTGTGTCTATGTGACAGAGTGGGGGGTGGGGGGTAAGGGAAGAGAGACAAAAATGTGAAGAGGAGCAAAAAGACATTTATGTCCTTCATAAGAAGCCCAGAGATGACACAAGTTGCTATAGCAACTGATAGATGCTGTCAGGGTTAAGAGAGAGAAAAATTATCATTGATAAATACATTTTAAGGACTTGTGTTTAAATTATTTAGGTGTGATATTGTATAATCGTGGGCAGTTAAACATCAGAAAACTTGTGAAAAAACCAAGTTACCAGCAAAACTTGGTACTAATATCTCTCCTTCACAAGGAAACAGAGAAAAATATACACTCCCATATTGAAATCAGTGCCAGCATTCTCTCATTCATCATCTGCCCATTTGTTTAACAAGCATTTTTTTTGGTGCCTAATATTTACCAGCATGCTGGAAATGAGAAAATGAGTAAGATAAAGGCCTTGCTCCCAAGAGCTCACTGTAAATTAGGAAGAGCAAATGCACAAATAAACAATTATACTAAAAGATAATAAGTGCCATTCCAAAGATATAAACAAATCCATAAATTAAGAAGTGACTAGCTCTGCCTAGGGAGTCAGAGCAGGCTTGATCTTAGAGATGAACATGAGCTGGGTATTGAAGGATGAATAGGAGTTTTCCATGCAGAGAAGGAGAAAAAAGACCTTCCAGGGAGAACAAAGAGCTTAGACTCTGTCTTTTAAGTCAGAGCATACCAATTGCTGTGTCTTGCGGGGGTGACAGGTATACACAAAAACACTGATACACTCTATTCACCAGATGGCCAGGTGAGGTGGGACCCAGGCAGCTCTAGGTTGGTCTCCTCCAGCCCTGAACAGTCTCATCCACATTCCCACGTGCCACAGACATGTTATTGTCTACATGTGCTGGGATGCAAAAAAATGTTAGGAAGCACTGCCCCAGGGGGAAAACAGGTAACAAAGGTTGGCAAGGCTGGAGTAATTGTAAGAATACATTAGAATATTTAACAATTAGCTCTGATAGTGTAATGGCAGCCAGGAACGGAGGGAGACTGATTATCAGGAAGGAGAAGTGGGAGGCTACAACAGATCATGTGTTCAGATATATTCAGTGCCTCTCCATATAGGTCCCTCCTTTAGGAGGATCATACTCCTACCCAGGGCATATGATCAGGCTTCACCATGCGACTTGCTTTGGCCAATGGAATACGAGTGAACAAGCCCTGTGCCCTTCCCTTGCCAGGAGAATCTCTGAGAGTATCACGAAGGTCCACTGTTACACTGTTTTCCCTCTGAAGAGGCCAGCACATCCCAAAAGAGTCAGTTGGAGTGAAGAGGACATGAAGCAGGGCTGCAGCTGACCCTCAAGGGCCATTAATGTGAGCAAAAACAGAACTTTGTTGCTATAAACCCCTGAGATTTGAAGGTTATTTGTTACAAATTTAGCTGACTGATACAGAGGCTAATGGGTTAGCCAGAGAGTATGAATGCCCGAACTGACAGCTAGTCCTCTTAGAGTCAGTCGATCAATCACAGGAGCTCCTGCGATGATTAAGTCAGAAGAGAAATGCTGATTTTCAATGGCTCCCTATCCGGGGTATGAGATTCATCTGAGGTTGGACAGATCATATGCCTTATACTTCTCTAAACTTACATTCTGCAAATATCTGCTCAGCATTTATTTAGCCCAAATGAGAAGAAGACATAAAACTTGTTTCCCACTTTCTTTATGTTTATAACTCATGTATTTGTTGTGCCCCTTGTCATCTTCGAGATTCCACTCCAAAAAACAAAACAAAACAAACGCACGCAAGAGCATCAGGGAACACTGTAGGATCTACTGCAGATTTCACTGAGACGGAAGAGACAGCTCCGCAGTCATAGCAGACAGCACTTTGCTAAGGGCGGGAAATCTCATTAAATGAGTCTTTTCTCACAAACTCTCTTCTCCGCCTCATAGCTAAAACTTTTCTTCATTCTCCAGCCCCCACCCTCACCCTGCAACCGCTGCTCATTGCCATCTGTGAATGCACCAGAAACAACATCAGTCTAACCACTTATGCTTCATGCAGGTAATGTGCTGAGACAACTCCCTGAGGTCATTCTTCAAGAGGCTGCCCGAGCCTTCTTCCTCGTAAGCAGTTTACGAGAAGTGGAGTCTGGAACTCGGCCGCGCAGTGGAAGGATTTCCATCACTGGTGAAGTTTTAGGTTCGCAATGTTTTTAAAATAAAAATGCTCTTTGAATGTGTGACACACTTAGTTGATGCCAGATTCACTCACCTCTTAATCTGAGGTCCTCTAAAAAGATGATTTTCTCAGTAGGGCAACAGGGAGGATGGAGAACCGGGGAATTAGGGAAGGGGCTCAGAAAGGGGAAACTGAGATCATCAAACACAAGCCTTGCCCATTTCACTGTTTGGCCCCGGATCCAGGGCAGCTTTTGTACAGTCAGACCAGTCCTCTTACATATTCATGCGACCCACAAGCTGAAATCTGAATAAACTGTCTTTGCGACAGTGGAACCATCAGAAATGTGACAATCAGAAGGAACATGCAGGCGCTCCCTCCGCCCACATCACCGAGGAGTGCCTTGCCTTTCTGGTGAGCTCACTGGCTTCAGTGATATACCGATCTCTCTCCTTCTCCAGTTGAAAGATGATCTTTCTCTGCTTCTGAGCCTCATTTCTGTAGTTCTGGATCTCTTCCTCCAGGTTCCTCTTGGCCTGTTCATGGAGCTTTACCAGTTCTGTCTGTTTCTGGGTCGAACTGACGGCCTTCAGAATATTCTGAAAATAACAACAGCAGAACAACCTCGTTACTCAAAATGTTTGGGGATTTGGGGTTAAATTTACCCCACCTCAACCCTGAAACAATTAGATGCATTGTTTCTGAGATCAGTAAAGACAATCGTATTCTCAATAGCTTATTAAGAGCTGCTGTGTTAATTTGCCCAAGATGCTTTAAACACTCTTATAAATGCACTAAGTGATCACAACATCCCTAGGAGGTAAGCACTATATTGCTCCCAGGAAACTGAGGCTGAGAAGTTGTGCCATTTGCCTACAAATTCATACAACAGAGGAATGGCGGAGCCAAGATTTGAACCAAGGGCTGGCTGACCCCAAAGTCGACCTCCATTCCAGCTCCAGTCTTTTTTGTGAGCTCAGAACAACTGAACTAATCATGTAACAGGCTTTGACTACACAGTAAACTAAAACTACCTTATTAAAAATGAAGATACCCAGAGTTAACATATAATCCAACAATGTCATTCCTGCTAATGTACCCAAAAGAATCAAAAACAGGTAGTCAAACGAAAAAACTGTGCCTGAGTCTTCATAGTAGCACTATTCACAAAAGCCCAAAGATGGAAAAAACCCAAATGTCCATCCACTGATGAAGAGACGGTGGAAATGTGGTGTATCCATACAGTGGAATATTATTCAGTTATAAAAGGAACACAACATGACTGAAGATTGGAAAGATTATGCTGAGTGAAAGATACCAGACATGAAAGGCGCCATATAATATGATTCCAGTTATATAAGTATCCAGAATAGTCAAATCCATAGGAACAGAAAGCAAACGAGTAGTTTCCAGGGCGTGGGAGGAGGGAAGAGAGGGGAGTAACTGCTCCACAGGAACAAGGGTTCCTTTCGGGGTAATGAGAATATTCTGAAACTAGATAGCGGTGAATGTACTCACTGCCACTAATGGTAAATTTTGTCTTATGTGTGTTTTAACACAATACAAAATAATTAGCCCAGTTTTTTTTTTTAAATATATATGCCTGTATCTGAACTCCAGAGATTGTGAATAGATTTGGAATGGAACACAGGAACTTATATTTAAAAAACAAAACAAAACTGCACTCGTGACTTCTGATGCTGACATGCAAAGACTTTGGCTTGGCTGTGCAAGAAGCCAGATTGTTTTCTGAAACAGAGTTAATAACACTCAAGTCTGGCAGCCGTGCTCACGTAAGAGAGTCTCCTTCTCTAGCCATAGTTGAATGGACCAAATGACCCTTCTTAGCAACTTTTGAAACAGTGCCCTTCATTTTTTGCAACTCAGTTGAAGATGTAAACTTGGAAACTACTGACGATGGCCATTTTCCTGCCACGTGGACTAGGAAACAGAGTGAGACAATCTGCACCGAGAGTGCAGAATAAAGCAAAAACTCAGCCGAACTCTAGTGGTGAAGAGAGAGGGCTTTCTGTGTATCCCAAGAATGCCAGGTTCCTATCAGTTCCTGGGTTCCATGAGACACCTCATAGACCTTTCCCAATCTAACCAATCAGACCTGCAGCCAGGTCTGAAAAGCACTGAAATGGAAGCAGGTAAAATGCACATTAAACCTTGCTTATGTGATGACGTAGAAAACAGAAAAAGGTTAACTTGATTTTCAAATACTGAACTAAACATTCACTCTGTAAAAGACAAAGCCACCATCAATAGGACACTGAAAGAACCAAAATATATTGACAATGCTGCCTGTCAAAACTGTATCAATCACCTAGTCAGTGGAGGTAGCATTTCAAGTCAGTGGGGAAAGAATGTATTATCAACAAAAGTTGATCAAATACCCACAGGAGATGGAGCACTGTGCTAGGCAGGCACTAAGGATGCAATGGCCAGGAAAGAAAAAACATATACCTTGTCCTAAGGGAGGAATTGACATTAGTCAAATCGAACAAATAAATGTAAAAGTAATGTTGTGCTATGTATTCTATTGTGGCAGGAAAATCTATTGGTTCTTTATCACTATATATAAAACATAAATGGACTAAATATAGTGTGTGATAAAAATAAATTTAAAAATCTAAATCCAATAATATTGTTTACACGTACAAATTTATAGAAAAAAAAGAGTTCCCAGGATGATGCAGAAAAGAAGATATCAATGATTTTCCTAAGGAGTGCTCTGCATATAAAGATATTTAATCTATCATTTCCTGAGATTCAGTAAGTAGTCTACTTCAAGCCAAAGGGTAACCCGTTCTGTTAACATTTGTTCCGTTCTGGTGAACCGAAAGGAATAACAAAGAGTCAGAGTGAACTTTTCATAGGTTGTATCCACTTTGATGAGATGAAGCCATCAGGCTGTCGGTTAGGAGGCAGCCTCCCACTCTACACCTGGCCAATCGCTCTCTCCTCCCTGAAGGAGATCCTCGAGCAAGGAAGTTTATCCTATACCTTTGAAAGCAGTTAATCTCCTACGAACAAGTGACTGTCAATGCAAGGAGTCTTCTAGGGACCAGAGGAGGAAAAAGGGAGGGGGAGAGGTCTTGCCTTAAATGAAGGATCTCCAGGCCTCAAGCTCCTCCAACCCCTCCCTCAGCTCGGCACTACATGGAGCTCAAAGGCTAGGTGAAGTAAGAACCGAAACAAAACCCAAACCCTACAACAATCCTGAAAAGATGGAGTCAAAGTTAGAGACTATATCACCAACTAGCCATCCCAACACCTAGCACCTCGAAGACAAAATTGTATTAGCCATCAGCTGTATTTTCCAGATGGGCAAAAGTTGCAGATTATCGATATTAAATTCAGAAATTTTGATCAACTTTGGCAATTTTGGATGCCAAAAGCACACGAGCAATAAAAACAGAATCCACAAAACACTCTGAAATAACCTGCTAATTTACATGATAATTCTCCAAAGTTCCTTTGTGCTCATAGTTGATACTGCAGCTTCAAATCCCAGCCAGTGAATGTGGTACTGCAGACAGCTGCTTAGAGGAGAATTGAACATCATTATTTATTCTAATCTATTTTTGTTTGCCTCAGAGTTTCCTTTCCCCATACAACCTGTTATAGGCAGATACTATAGCACTAAAGAAAGACATTTAGCAATGTTACTGTAACAAACTCACCTTATTTAACACGTCCCTTTCTCTCATAAGCTCATCCATGGCTTTCTTATTAAGTTCTGCATGCTTCTTTGAGACCTCCACCTCTAAATCACCAGAGAAAAATAACAATAAATATGAAGTCAACCTAGAAGAGACTCTGTCAAAGCCAAAGTGATATAAAAGCTGCTTTATAGGTTTATCTGCAGTTATACAACTGCAGTTTGTTAACTGTTACACAACCTTCATTATAACTGAGATAGTCTTCCACTTCACAGTAAACAGACATAAACTGAGGCACAGAGTGACTAAGCCACCTGCCAAGGGTCTGCAGCCCTGAGGTGACAGAGCTTAGCCTGGGAGCACAGATTCTCGGACTTCAGAAAGTTCTTACTCTTTTTAAATCTTTCTTATTATACAAGTAGTTAGAAACACAGAAATTAGAAATAAAAATAAGCAAAAAGAAAATTTCAAATCAACCACAATCTATTTAGATTTTAACATATCTCTTTTCAGATTTTTTCTTTTGCAAATTATATATGTGTATAATTATAAATATATACATTCAATATATGCCAAAAGTAACTCATTTAACACATATTGTTTTGTAACTTATTTTTACAATTAACAAACATAAAATAAATGCCTCTCTATATTATAAATGTGCATCTACATCAAAATTTTTAATTAGGGAAAGCTGAAATTCGAGCCAAGATGGAGGCATAGGTAGAAACTCTTCACTTCTTCGCACAACCAAAAGGAGGATAACAACCAATCTCAAATCAATAGAGAACCAGAAGTGCCATAAAATCAAACTGCATGGAACTCCAACAACCAAGGAATTAAAGAAACAGTCAACCAGACCAACCAGACCAGTAAGACGGGTGGACAGAGAGAAACCCCAGCAAGGTGGCAGACCGTGCAGGCAAGGCTGACTGAACGGGAAACCGAGACTCAGAGCTGGCTATGGACTATGGCAGGGGTTGCTGTGGTGGGAGAAACTCCCAGTCTCACACAACAGAGTTCGTTGGAAAGTGAGGCTAGAGCCGACTAGGCAAGCTGCATTGTTCCCTCTCTGGTCCCTCCCACTCAGGGCAGCAAGGAGGGTTGCCCGGCCCTGGTGAACAACTAAGGCCCTGACCCTTACAACTTAACAGGTGCACCAAGACAAAGATATAGGGCCCAAATGAAAGAACAGAGCAAAACTTTGGAAAGAGAGCTAAGCAATGAGAAGATCGCCAACCTATCTGGTGGAGAGTTGAAAGCCCTGGTAAGCAAAATGCTCACAGAACTGATTGAGCTTGGTCAAAAAATGAAAGAACAAATAAGACACCCAAAATGAAATAAAGCAAAATATTCAGGGAACCAATGGTGACAGAAAGGAAACCAGGACTCAAATCAATGATTTGGAACAAAAAGAAGAAATAAACATT